>OU383775.1:19879871-19949871 GCA_910950805.1 Acrocephalus scirpaceus scirpaceus | reverse complement strand
GGTGACCATATGAGAAATGAGTCAGTGCTGTTGGTATTCATGCTAGCGAAAATGCCATGATGATTGACAATAATTGGAACTCTTGTTAACATTATCAGCAGAGAGGGAAACCATGGTCTAAATAGACATAAATGTTGATTGCTACTCTCCTCTGAAAGCAGAAAAAGCCCTGTTAAATAATAGACAAGGCAGACACTGGTGATTGTGTCTCTGCTCACCATATAAAGAAGTTTGCCCAGGTTTTTTTGCAGTCTATCCTGCACCTTTACATGGCCTGATAATTTTAATTTAGGGCTGCAAAGAACAATTAGGATGCCTCAGAAGTGAGTACATCAAGCATCATGAAGTTGCTCTCTTGCTCTTACTCCTTAGGAAGGCAGAAACTTCCATTACCTTCTTGGCTCTCTTCTGAAGAACTAAAGAAAGTAACCTTTCATGTCTATTCCTTTGAAACTCTTTGAACACATATTGTTTTAAATGTTTGAGAAGTACTGGAATCTTCCACTTGATGAACCTATTACCAGTAATTACTGTAAAATTTGAGTATCTTCTGAGAATCTTCTCTTTTCCTGTTTTATGCCGTAAGGCCATTGTGCAAAAATTACTCAATATACAATGGAAACAGTAAATCAAACTTCAAATAAAACATGTACCACTGAAGATCTGACAGATGGGTAAAATATATTGGAAGCTTGACTCTCATTGACATTTGATCCTTGTCTTCTACACTGAAAATGAAGAAGCCCAAACATTTCATTTTTTACTGTATGATCTTTCTCAGCTCTTGCAATCAGAATTGGTGTGAACAAGAGTATTCCAAACATTTAAGAGGAAAATATTGTTTTTAGAGGATATGAACTCTTTTAAATTCAGGCATAGGTCTTAAACTGGAGCTGAGTTTCAATTTTAGTCCCATTTATCCATCAAACACACTGACACATTTTTGTTTTAGGACCCCTTGATTTTTACTAGCATTTTGTAACAAAAAGCCAGCATTCCTTTCTTCTATAAAATATGTTCTGATGGCCTAAGTTATGACTCTGTCTGCTGTTCAAGCATGTCTGAAATTGTACTTTGTCCATGGCCAAGTGTCTCTTCAATCCTGCTTTGTGCTGTCACAGCAGGAACACAGGCTGAGTGTACAAGGTTTAGGTGATTTTGCTACTGACAGCAAACTTAGTGATACAGGCCAGCTTCCTTCTGCTTCACAGCCATGCTCACAAGGACCACTCCCAGTTCTCTAGCATAGCAGCATTTTACAGTTACTTTATGGCTTTACACACTTCTCAGAGGTAAAAAGTGGTGACTCCCCACGCCACACCAAGCCTCCTCAACTTGTTCCTGCCATCGCAGATGATGTAAAATTGCAACCTAGTGAAAAGGTGTTTTGCATGGACAAAGTCCAAATGTGATGTGTTAAAGAGAGAGGGAGGAACATAAGGAGTTAAAGTGTCACTAAAGTGATTCAGAGACCAGATCTGATTTCTGTTATAGCAGTAAAAAGTAGGAGAAGACCATACAAGTCAGAGGATATGTTTTGGAGCTGGAAGAATCAGCATCATGAGGAACAAAACCAAAGAATAATCCAAGAACAAAAAAATCCCGAAGAGATATCAAAAGTTACCTAAACAAACAAACAAAAAATAAAAAAGAGGTTATACAGTTGCAGTAAAATGTATGGTCTCAGTTTTACTCACAAAACAAAGTACCATAAAAAGGGAAGGAGGCAAATCTAAGGGCATCCAGAATGATATAAAGACTCAAGGGTCTTATATATTCAGAAAGGTTAGAAAAAGTAGGTCTGTATTGTTTGGATAAGAGGATCTTATGAGGGACTTCTGTGAGGTACATGAAATTCTAAAGGGATCAAGGAAGACATGCAGCAATGGTGTTCGAGCTAGTGTCAAATGCAAGCTCAAGGAGACATAAAATTGTGTCAGCAAAAAGCCTGACAGCAAAACTTGCCAGGTAGAAATATCTTACACTAAAAGCAAAATACCAAAGATGGTAATTACTGTGAATAGCTTAAATACTTTAAAAATAAAAGCAAAATACTTTGGAAAATGATGGTGGAGAAATAAGTATTTCTGAAAATGAAGACATTAACATAAAAGTTTGAGGCATGGTCTTACTTTAGCTTCATGGGAAGACATGATGCAGAATTAAGTTTTCTCCTCTTAGTTAGATGAGAAATTAACAGTGGATAGTGAAATGTCCTTTGAACTTGGATTCTCAACACCCCACAACATCACTTCACCCCCAGTGTGCTCCATCAAGTAATCAACATGCAGCAACCCAATGAAACATCAGACCAGGAGAATTAATTGCAACGTCAGTCCCTGGCTGGCCCTTCAGATTCTTCCCTGTTTTAAATTGTCACTTCATTACTCATCTGTTTGCTCCCTCACAGCTTATCCACCCACCATCTTCCCACTCTGGCACCAGCTGGGTCATGGGACACTCAGTGGGCACTTTCTTCCTCCTCTCCTCCTTCTCTCCAGGAGGGAAACAGGCTGTGGTGGCACAGCAGCACATGTCACCAGCACCTTCCCCCCGAGGTGTGCAACATGACATTGATACCCCTGTCAGAGGGATTTATAGCTGTGAACAACCATCATGTGTGTCCATCACAAACTGGAGCAGGTAGGAGAGGAATGCCCCATAATAAACACCAAACCCCAAAAAACCTCTGAGGCAAAAATTGTGTTAAAATGAACATAAGGAAACATCAGCACCAGAAGGGCAAAAATCATCACAGGTTTCCCATCATCTCCCTTCAAATGAAGCCATCCTGAGCATACAATTACTCCTAACACTTCCCACAGTGAAACCATCAGGGAAAAACAAGGCGTGTATAAAATCAGCAATGTTTATTAAAATAAACTTAATCCAAACCAGACTAATCATATTTCAATCAAGTGGCATGGCTACAAGTTAGAAGTGTAGGCTGATGGGGAGCCTCATTTCTGTATGAATCCTTCTGACAACTTCAGAGTGCTGACTTTTACAGAACTGCTGACACATATACCTTTAAGGTGATATTATTATGGGCATTATTGTCAAGTTTTATAACACTGTAGCTATGCCTTCAAATACACATTTATCTTTAGCTAAAAGTGTTCTAACATTTTATCCCCCAAAAAAGGCATTTATTGGTATTTGTGGCATCAAAATTAATTACCATGATACACTTGCATATATTGCCTTAACTCTAGGAAGATTATATAGTTTGGGAGTTAGAAATTTAAAGTTTTGCATATATAAGTGATGAGAAGAGGTAACATACAATAGAGCATCCATTCAGTACTAGATTTCCAAGAGAATGTCAGTATCTCAAGATGTAATGCAAGAAGAGGATATTTTGCATCCAATTAGGCAGGGAAGCCAAGCTGAATGGGTTAAAATTTGCCACGGATCCCAAGCAAGTGATTTTCTTAACCCCTTAAGGGTTCAAATTGCACTGGGAGGAAAAAGCAATTATGCAATGAAGAGGAGAGGAGAAAATATGTCCTGAGCTGGTTTGCCTGCAACAAGGTACAGATTCCTCTGTGGTCTGCAGGGAGCAGCTGAGCTCCCCAGCTTGCTCTTTGACCACACCCGAAATAAAAACTAAAGGGTATTTTGGGGAATAGGAAAACACAACAGCTCAGATAATGTCCCAGGCAGTGTATTCATTACAGGCTCATCAGAGTGGATGCCTGCAATAGGAAGATTAAATACCCATTTACCAGTATCAGAGGAGAGTTTGGTTTTATAATGTATTGTCCCCTATTCCCCGTGAGGCTGCTTTGTTTGATAAAATGCTGAGTGTGGTGTAAAAATAACCCTCTCTCTGTAATTTGCACTCCTCTCCATTTAAAGCCATTCTTGCTGCAAACGAGAATTGAAAGCTGCTAAAATTAAGTGGTGTCAGTTCTCAATGACACTTTAATGATAGACTGCTCAGCAAATGAGATGAGAATGAATTCCAGCTTCTCTGCTAAAGATAGTAACCATCACTAAACAGTATAATGCTCCAACTGGGCTACACTTCACCTGCTTCATTCATATTTAGTAGAACTGAAATAGGGAAACTATAATTAAAATGCTCATAAAATAAAAAAAAAAAAAAAAAAAAAAAAAAAACCAAAACAACCCAAACCAAAAAACCCAGCTAGTTTCTAATAGAGATGGCAGGAAACAACTGAAGCTTGTAAAGTCAAAGCACAGCCCTTCTTTGTCACTTCTACCCCAGAGGCCACTACTGACCGCAGGGTAAGTGTGGGGCTGTGGAATGCTTTCCTTCCTATGGAAATTGCTACTCCCAGCAAGTTTGGTACAAGCCTACTTATCTAACACAGGCACAGGGAAAATGAATATTGGGAAATCCTGCCCAGCTTTGGGCTAAATGACACCAGGGCCTCATAAAAATCATTCAAGCAAATAAAACCCCAACATGTAAACCTTTTCTGTCTCTCAGTATTACAATAATTGGACCTTTGAGGGTGTCCACCCAACCTCCCACACAGATCATCGCCACTGTGAACATGTGGCTTCTCTACTGCTAAAAAATGACAACTTCAAAGCATGTCAACTGGGTGCTGTCACATCTATGACCCCCTTATGCCACTTTTGTGTTGCAAAGATGTTTTATGACGGGACAATAACTCTTGGAAAAAAAAGAAAAATTCTTTTACTCAGGGCTTCTGAGCACAGCACAGCTATGGGAGGTCCTGGTGGAGCGGGAAAGCCGAGCACATGAAGTTGGACATAAAGATCCTAGTGCTGCTCAAAATTCATGTGGAACCTGGGAAGAGCCATCTTTGCCTTTTCTTCTGCCCCATCTATCATGCACTCACAGTCTCCATTTATTTTGTATTTCTTCCTACAAACTGCTGTGGAAGGGAAGTAGCCCTTTACAAAAGTAGAGTTATTTTTGTATAATGCTATGTCATTCAGTTGAATAACCAAGCCTGTCAGGCACATGAATGGAAAATAAATATTAAGGTATGAAAAGTATAAAAAGCATTCATTATGGAGAGAGAAGTATTTATTACTATAGGAATTTTTTTGTGGACTTACAATTATGAAAGCTTTCATGCAATAAGTTGATTTAAGGTTTCAAAATTCACTGCAAGTACTTGAAGAATATTCCATATGACTATAAAGGAGATGGGGCCATTTGGTATGGATGACAATATAATCTTTATACCTGATAGTAATATTAGGTTTTTCTTACAAATAAAATATATTTGATGGATAAGTTATCCTTCAAATGCTGTAAAAAGTTTTAAAATAATGTCCTGGCATTATTTCCTTACTCTTATCTTGACAAAACTAGACTAAATCTTTATCTACAAGTTCTTCTTCTGATGTATTCTAACAAATAATGCACTGCAGGGAATTCCTCATTTCTCAATTTCACATTAAAAAAAAGAGCTTTTTCATTTACATAACAGAACATATCCAGAGCTGTGAAAGTGTCTAGGAGTTGTAAAACTGATGGCCTAATGGGCTGAGCGCAGGTAAAATGGTCATACTTGAATAAGAACAGTAATTCCACACATATCTCTGTGTTTCTTCCCATACAAGGTTCTTATCCTGGTTGTACAAGTACCAACTTGACAGCAACTGTTAAAAGCTTCTTAAAATGAGCAATCTTGACTATTCTTGCCACTGTTTGAGATCAGACAGTGCTGCGTAAATGGTTTTTACACAATATATTTGTATGTCTTCTGTTCTGTACATAGCTCAAAACGTCTCTATTCTTCCAGCAAGGATTGTGTGACTTTCAGCATTCTTCATTCTGGGAATTCACAAGCCTCCCTTCCTACCTTCCTCCCTTCCTTGCTCAGCTCTCATTCAGGGAAACAGGTTTTTATGGTTTTATGGCATAACCAAAGGAGACATGAGGAAGCTTCAACTACTGCATGACAGTTGCCTTTCTATGTCTTACTCTGACATGATTATGGTAGGGAAAACCACAGCTAACAAAAGGTTCAATTACCACTTCTGCTATTAATTTAGCAGGCAAAAGAAGAAAAAAAAAAGATTTAGTATTGTGGTATTTAGATTTTGATTACATAGTCAGTCTTGCACTTCACGGTTCAAACTGACATGGGAAAGAAAATGTGGGATGATAGCTCCAGATCGTCCATCACCCCAGCTAAACTGATAAGGAGGTTTTATGAAGATAAATGTATGCACATCAAGATGTGGTGTTTATTTCTGTTGTTTGTGGGACCAAGGATGCAGAGAAGGGATGAAGTGCATCCCCACACCAGTGATTAAAGCCTTTCTGGCTTTTTTCAGCCCCAGGTTGGTCTTCTGGTTGTCTCCAAGTGCTGAATCTCCCTTCACCCACCAGGAGATGTGGAGGAAGGGACCAGTGTGCTGGCACTGTGAGTAAGGGAAGCTGGTATGGGCTGAGTGAAAAATACATGATTGCTTTCCCTTCTCAGAGTATCTGAGCTTGAGAATGGGAGGCAGGAGGGAAAGGGCACTCTGGAGACTATTTATCCTCTGACAATTTTTTTTTGTGCAAGGGGAAGTATGCCTGCTGATGGAAAAGTGGATCCTGGAGCACACATCTTCCCCGCACATAGCACACCTTTTGTCTCCCAGTCAGACCAACATCCTTCAGTTTTCTATCATGTGAGAGTTACTTACAAATCCTGTGATATTCTGAACATCACTGCAAGATTCCCTATGAGTCTGAAGCACCTTAGGAAGGTATTAGGCAAAAGAAAATAAAAAATCCCGCATCAAATAAACAAATAGCTTCCCCAAAATAAATCAACCATCAAAAAAAAAAAAAAGAGAGAAAAGGGAAGAAAGAACCCAACTCACCTCTCCCTATCAAAGCAGTTTTACAGAGCTTTGGAAATAGCAAGACAAAATAAATATTGAGTGAGAAGGAAAAAAGCCAGTATTGCATCAAATACTTGCCCCAGGCCCTACAACAGCAAAAATGAGGTGACATGCAGCCATACATGAGTGGACAACATGTCAGCTGCACAGAGGGTCTCTTCATCGTCACACATGTCCCCTAACTGGCAGTTTACCCCTTCAGACACAATGTTAAGAGACACAGGAAGAATGTTCTCTTTTTGAAAAGTGTCACATAAAGTAGCTTACCAGCCTGGTTGGCAGAAAATCATATTTTCTGATATCTGATGTCACATTTTATTAGATTTAGGATACTATTATAATACTTACTTAGGGGTTTAAAAGTATCCTTTTATAGCTAATGCCACAGGTAGAATGTTAAACTATAGACATTTTGCAATAAAGGACTAGACTTTTCCTTACACACATCTGGTATTTTTTGCCCCAAACAATGCAATAGCTGTTCAGTATTTTTTTATCCTTCTTTTTTTGTATCCTTGCACATTTGTCCTCAGCTCATCCACTAAAGTATAAGTGAATCTGGTTAGAGTCTGCAGAACTCTGGAGCTGTAATTTGTAACTCTTTTAGTATATTTTAATGAGTTATGATTATTTAATACACTTAAGATGGTTTAATCTTAACTAGAGAGCTCAGAAAGCTCTCTTTCTGAGAGCTGCAGAAAGAGAAAGCAGAAACTGCCTTTCAGTTCAAACCATGGCATTTGCTGTAGTGCTTGGCAGCAATTCCCACCTGCTAGTAAATAAAATTTACAGTACATATTTCAATGCTTGGGATTACATCAGTTCTGAATCATCCCTTTGCATTTATGTAGTAATATTTTTTCTTGATTTCAGTTATCAGAGGACTTTCAAACAAACCCTTTTATTGAATCAAAGTCTCTTAAAAATCTTCAAGCAGATTTTTGACTGTTGTAATTGAGGTTTTTCAATTGACAGAGGTTTTAAGTTCTAGAAATTTTAATATAGATAATATTGTTTTCTGAATGTAGTCATGCTCCAATTTAAGCAGCAAAGTCTGTGTATGTTAAAGGGCAGAAATTGATTCATACCATCAAGAAAATTAATAATTTTCATCAAAGGAAAATTATTTCTGTTCTGTTCTGTTCTGGAGGAAAGACTTATTTGCTTGGGTGGAATTTGCCTTATTTGCATACATGAGAATTAGCATTACCCACAATTAAAATATAAATATACCTTTTCTATATCAATGTTCCAATGCTTAGTGATTAAGCCATAGCTTTTTATCACTAAGTCTCTACATCTTTAGTTACTTATCAGAGCAATAACATATTGATAGTAAAATGTTACTGACAGGTGTCCAGCTGGAGAGCAGATTCTTGGACAATGGGTGGAAGCAAGCAGAAAAATCCCCAAATATGTGGCACTCTAGCTTTGTTCACACAGCTCTGCTTCAGTTGTAGCTCTTGGGACAATGGAGAGACAGGAAAAGAGAATACTGATCAAATATTAATATTTAGTAATAGTCAATAGCATGAGTTTGACAGGAGTTTTTCAGCTTTCTTTACATATTAAAAAAAAACAACTCCACAGGAATTCGGGAGTAGGATTCAATTATGGATAAAGGAAAAATGCATTTTATAGTGTATGTTATTAGCTGCTGCAGGCTTTAAAATTAAATATCCAGCAGACAGTGTGATGCTCTTAGTAAGGAGGAAGGTACCGATATCACTCTCTTTAATGATTTACAGAACTTCCTCCAAACAGACTTGCAAAAATTTTCCTTCCATAGATTGAAAACACTTAGGTCAATAAATCTACATATAAAATAAGAGACCTTCAAAGAAAATTTAGATATGACTTTAGGATTGCTGCAGCTGAATAGAAAAGTTCTTCTCACCACTAAACTAAACCAACAAGGCTCTGTGCTCTGAGAGCCACTGCCCTGGATCAGCTCTGATGGCTCAAAGGCACATTTTGCAGGAGGGAGGACACTACCTTCAATTCCCTTGGCAGAGCAAAATATATTTCCCTGTTTTTGTTGGGCAAGTCTCCTAATGTAACTAGCTAGCTGGCACCAAATTACTCCCTGAAGCAGAAGCACTTTTGTGAGAAATTTCCAAACAGACATTTTTTATGCAATTTATAATATTTTAGAATAAAAGACACATTTCAACAAGATTAACAAAAAGACTGCTGAATAAAACCCCTCTGTGGGGCTTTGATAAACCACAGAATCACTCTGTGCTTTATCAGGAAAGAGTAAGAATTCATAGACTTTATTTCAATTTTTCCTACTCTCTCATGGTTTATCATTTCTTGGGGTAATTCTATTAAGAAACTATCTTGTCATCTGCACTGAAAAGACTTTTTTTTTGTGTTTTATGAGTGATGTTTGAAACCAACACATCAACTGTGCTACTTATGCTTCTCACTCATCATTACAAATATTTCCAATTTTTAAAACCAAAATACTTTTCTGTATTTTGTACAATTATTCATTCACCCAAACACAGGGGCTCTGTTTCTTTCCTTTTTAAAAAAATCTCTGGATTTAAAGTTTTTCCACCTTTACAGAGAGTAATTTTGGCATTTCTGTAAATTATTTCTCCAAATCACTCTATCTCTTTTATTGGAAAAAAGGTAACCAGCTTCATATTTAGACCTACAACTGACCTTTAGGATTGGTCTCCTTAGTGTACATTTTAGTAGACATAATTTTGTTGAAATATGAATTAATTTGGCAGTGGTCTTCCCTACATACCTTGGATTATTTTAAGAAGATGAATGTAACCTTCAGCTGTGTTCTGTGGAGGTTTTATTCCAGAGCCTTTTACTGTGATTTGAGATTGAAAGCTTACCAATATTTGAAGAATGCCATTGAGCACTAGGCTGTATTTGTTTGTCTCCTTAACTCATTCAATTAAGAAAATAATCCATTATGGAAAATCTTGATTAAAAGTTGGCTTATTCTTCTATTTGATTAAAATTCAGCTTTACACTGAATCAATTGTTCAGTACCTCTGTGAAATCTGCATCAACTGCAGGCAGAAGACAAATTGCTCTGTTTTTCTTACATCTTACTCACCTTTTCTGTCCTCTGA
Organism: Acrocephalus scirpaceus scirpaceus; assembly: GCA_910950805.1. Lineage (NCBI taxonomy): Eukaryota > Metazoa > Chordata > Aves > Passeriformes > Sylviidae > Acrocephalus > Acrocephalus scirpaceus. Next base: position 19,939,921 of record OU383775.1, on the reverse strand, counting down.
TTATAAAACCTACTGGAGAACAATAAACGTGCCCTAAAATTGTGGTTTTACTTGGTCCTTGACCCTATTCTGTGGCAGAGGGAGAGATACCATGACAGACCAAGGGGACCTGGGAGTGGAAGGATTTCCTTGGCCAAAGGCTTTAGTTCCACAGTCCCTATCCTGTCCCAGGATGGAGACAGTGGAACAGCTTATTGCTGCCATAAACTTTATGAGTTCCTTAGCCTTCTGAGCCAGGAATAAAATCTTCAGGATTTAGTCCTTTGCATATTTCCACAATGACATCAGCAAACAAGGCTAATCTCACCTGCCAACAAAATGGTTTATAACTCCATACTAAATCCCTAATTAAAAGTGCCACCTCGAAAACTCTGCTACAAACAAAGCAGCTGAGGTTTGGCTGCAACTTGACAGCCATGAGACCGGAGAGGATGGGCTCTTTATCCCAAAACTTCCCTCAAAGTCATCTCTTTCTCCTTGCCTGTGCTCAGCTCTGGAAGAGGTAATGCTGTAGCCACTCAGACTACTGTACAATTTCAGTGGGTGAAAATCACATTTGGTCTTGGCCAAATCAGTGGCAAAAATCCTGTTGATTTTAGTACAGTCAGCCTATGGCTTCAAATGTGGCAACAACAACAACAAAAAATCAGTAATCAAATACTAGTAGTTTTGCTTTCCAATATATTTTCATTTCCAGTTTCCCTGTCCTTTGGCAAATGTGATGGTTTGCAGCAATTAGGAACCTTTACTCAGGAAGATTTTCAGACATAAAAAAATGGTTTCAACCATACTACTGTGGTTCTCAATCAAAACTTCATGGAGAAGCTTTTCAAATTTATTCTTACATGATGACTAATTCTTTTTACTATTTCTGTGAATAAAATTTACATTTTCCCTGGTTTTCACACATGGTATTTTTTGCTAAATATAATTGAACTCTAATATTGAGCCAACTAGCTTCCAACATTACAACTCCATCACCAGGATTGATTTTTAATTGTTTTTTGGCTTCCTTATGGGTTTTCCCAAGGCTAAATGTATTACCAGCAAAACATAATGTTAGTTATCCAAACAGTGGTTTATCTCATTATTTTATGAAGACACAAGAGAGAATAATTGACAGAGACACAGAAAAAGATCTTTGACTGCTTCAAAATTTTAATGCTTCGTGTCTTCACTGGCAAAAAAAAAAAAAAAAAGTTTAAAAAATGACTTCAGAAACAGCCCAAAATAATGCAAGAAAAAGCAACTTTAGGACAGTAACATATTGGGCATGGATACCTTCAGTCCAGTATTACTTCCAGTCACAATTATTTACTGGAATCAAATATTTGCAGAATTTAAAGGAACTCCTATTTTGTTACCTAGCTGAGAGGCTGAGAGGTGAGAGTAAAATGAATGTGCATAAATAACATGGGCAGGTGAAGCTAAGCCCACTGGAAATGGGCTGGTTGCTAAAATAACTCCAAGGTTAGTATTTGTGATGAAAACAGACTGAAGCAGGTCAGAAGCATTTCGTTCTAATGCACTGTTTTAAAATCTGTAGATATTGTGCAATTAAATGAAGAGCAAAAGCAAGCCATAGATTGCTGCTGAAGAGAAGAGAATAAAAGCAAAAGAAAATGTCATCTGGGGAAGATCTCATTTTGGAAACCTACAATATGTTGATTGATAGGACTAGCAGTTTTCAAGCTCTGTCACAACTGAAGTATAAAGCTGTCAGTGCATATGATAATGCTGGATGCTCTAAAACATGCAAATAGCATGAAAAATAATTTCTCACATAATTTTGGAAGATGAGAGGAGTTGTGAACTGAGGGGAGAGGGGAGAGTAGGTCAAGCTTAACATTCAGCTGAGAGATAGAGGTGGCCGCCTCGCCACTGCTGGAGTTGTTAATTACTATGCAAGTGAAACAATAAGTTATGCTGGCCTTCTACAAATTTTCCCACAGAATTGTGGTTGTGACCGGCGGAGGGAGAGGCGCAGAGCCGCCGCTCTGGAGCTGAGCACAATGAGGAGCTCCCCCGGAGCAAATCTGCACCAAAGGAAAGCTGCCCAGGGGCTCTGGGGAACATGTTGCTTTAAGAACGTCCTGTGTGTTTCAGAGGTGACATTTACAGTACACCATCAATATTGGGGGTTTTTCAGTTAATTAGCCATTTTTATTAATGCTGTAGTACAGTAAAACCCAATGTGAGTGTTAGGAATGTAAATGAGCACCATCCCCAGGCTGATCCAGCTCCAAGCAGGGAACTATCACATACTGCCCCCATATTTATGTTGCTTTTTATTTTCTGGACCGAGCAGAGGTTGCTCATGCTTCCAGCTGAGTTTCAGCTCTTGTGCATATGCATGTGCTTGCATGTGCCAAAGTTCACAAGAAGCAACAAAGTTGTAGGTGCAACCTCAAATTTGCTGGATTTATTTTCATTCATTTTGCAATTTTGAGGAAAATCATATTTGTAACCAACTCTAGTGAAAAACAAATATACATTAAGGTTGGTTTTGTGTTTTTCTCTTTCTTTCTTACTTATAATGATGCACCTTGCAGCATCTAAAATGAGGTAAATCCATGACACATAAAATAAAGCACTATTTAAATAGTGTGCCTTGCTTGGCCTCCATGAAATTGTAAAAACCACCCAGCTCACATCGCTCTGTATCCCAAACCCCTTATTCCTCAGTCCTTTATTCCACTTTAACTTTTGACTATGTCTTATTTTCAAAACCCTGCTTCACTCAGCATAGGTCTACACTCTGGATATTCTCTCTACTGGATTTTTTTGCTTACTTTATCCCATCAAAAATCCCAGTTTAATATGAGCCCACCTGTGTGTTTCCAAGTCTACCTCCACAGTTGCCCTTATGTTTTTCTTCAGTCTTAGGGTTCCTGATAGCATCTCCTTATTATTCCAATACCTTCTAAACAGAGGCCATCTTGATATTGGGTCTTTGCACATATTTGTATCCTTCCAAAGATCATATTCATCTCAAATTTGACAATACAGATATTAGTGAAATTTTTTTAAAATGCCATCCTAAATCTTTCACTAAATGGTTTCTATTTAGGCTTATCTGTATCTGTGTTAGATTGCAAGCTCTTGGAGGCAAATACCTCCTTTATTCCTGGTGTGCATACTGCTGAACACATTGTCACACTCCACAAATTGCAAATAATGAGCAATGGTGATGGACCTTATTTTCTACTGCCTTCCACCTTATTGCTATTTACCTTTGCACAAAACAAGTGTCAAAGAGGTGACATTAGCAAGGGCTGTGGTTCCTCTGCAGCTCAGCATGTTTTAAGTTGAAGCCTCATTCATAAATGAAGACAATGACCACAACACTTCTGAAAATTTTATCTAAATATTTTACTAACTTACAAATTTAATTTCTCATTGATTTTCAAGACAATCCATTTCATACTTCATTTCATTAAATATTGGTACCATTTCTGCATAATGAGGCTCTGGTCTTGCTGTTTCAAATTGCTTTGTTGCAGGTAATTCATGAAAGCATGGTTTTTAATGAATCTTGTTCTGATCCCCCCCCCCCCTTCCCCCCCCCCCCCCCCCCCTTGGATTTCATCTTCATTTCAGACTTGGAGCAATAGCTCATATTCGTGTCCAGATATTCAAAATGCTTTGTATTTGTTATTCGGTAGGATTATGCTCTTTTGGACGTGTTCAAGTTCACATTTAAAATGAAAAATAACACACTGTTGCTGATGATAAGTTTGTATCTCTCCTTATTCCCTGTTACTGTTAAGACTAGAAGGGTCCAAAGGCAGGTGAGGTGAATCAGAAATTTAACAGAAGTTCTGGAAAGCAATGTATATCTAAATTAATCATGGCCCAAAGTAGTCATACTGGACTCAGACCAGCTCAAATAATACCTTCACAGGACAGATTAAGGAGCCTTTTCCCCTTGCCACAATTAAAATTCATGTAACAAAAATGACTAGGTATTCCCTGGAGACTTAAGTGAGGCAAATCCCCAGAAAGCTGGTGCAAGGACTGCCCAGCATCTAAATTACCAGGCTGAGTTTACAGAGCAGAGATGAGAACCACTACGGCCAAGTAAAAAAAAAAAAAAATCCCAGTCATCTAAAAGCTGGACCCCAGCCAGCTTTTCCCAGTAATGGTAAGTGACAGGCCAGAGCTGATCCAATGTGCATTTTAATTGGTGGCAAGCTCAAGTAACAAGCCAATGCTGTTCATCTGTCAAAGAAGGGAAAAAAGCCCCCAAATATGTAGTACTGTCTTTATTTTATTATTAGACTAAATACTACATATATTCTTATGGAAACTGAAGGTCTTTGGCATCTAACAAGAACAGAAAGGGGATTTTTCCCTACTAATTACCTAATATGTACATCTCCAAAAGAGAAACAAATAGGAAAAGATAACGTCTCTGTGGTCTGATGAAGTGAAGGAGACCCTGAGTCATACTTGAAGCAGCCTGATAAATTGATCAGTGACAGCCCACGTAGGTAAAAGTTCTCAGAGGAGAAATGGCAACTATGTGTAATGATACTTTTGCTTCACTTAAATACTGTGAAAATGTGAAATAGCCCAACACAGGCTCTTCGGAGCAAGAGCCTGCCACTGATTTGGGAAAGCTTCTCCTTTTGAATAGCTTCACAAGAGTCTAATTGCTTTCATTCAGGTTTTATTGTAAAGCATGAAAAGTGAGCACTAAAACTCATAACACCTTCTATTAGCATGCAAAGCACCCTTTTCCTCTTTGTTTGATTTTTTTTTTAATCTCGATATTAACAAAACAAACCTGATAAGTCTGAAGGGGCTGTGAAGAAGATTGCATTGTTTAAGGGCAAGCTTTTGAAACCAAAAGGACTCTAGCCAAATTCTTATGACCGAGAGGTGGGTACGATTTCATGTGTTGCAGAGTATTTGTGTGCTGCCCAGGAGAGCACAGATTACATTCCATCAAAGGCAATTTTTCAGAGGTTGTCCCTCCTTTTGCTTTCCACGAAAATGAATCTATACCATTTACATGGAACACTTAACCTTCAGACTGTCCTTACTACAGCAACACTACTCCTATTGCAGATACATGTTTACTTAGACAAATCTAATTTACCCTTTGTTAATGTGTGCTGTCTTTACTTGCTGTATTACATTAAAGAAGAAATAGAGTTACAAAAAAATTATCTTGCTTAAAATCATTCATAAGCTTTGATCAAGGGAATAAATTTACCAATTTCCCTCTTAGTTTATAACCATCCACTGTACTAACTTGACCTTTACCTAAACAGGACCATAATTGCAGTTAAGATTATGTAATTTACAATAACAACAAAAATTACTTTTGAGGAACTGCTACTGGCCATGAATGTCTCACAGCCATTAAATGCATCATTCATCTTGAGAAGAAAATTATTCTTATCCACGTCGACATTTTTAACATAAACTGTAGTACTCTCTGTTGGCACTTTTTTATGTACCCATTAATCTCAATAGTAAAGCATAAGTCTCACCCACCTATTCTCTGAAGTTTGGATGTCACTACTGTGTACAATAAAAATTGTATATTCATGAACTCCATTTGTTTTATGTCCTTCTCTCTGTCAAAGTCTCCCAAGCAGCATATGCTTTGCTCTGTGGAGAATAAAATCAAATTTGTCTGTCTTGTCATATTGTCATCAAAGTGATACTATCACAATTAGATTAACATTTTGTGAAGGAGCTGAAGGGAGTGAAAGGAAATAGGAACAAATTATATAGAATCCCAGTTAACCCTTTCTCCAGCATAAAGCCCCCTTTGAGTAAAGAAAACTCTCCCCTGGAGTAAAGAAAGTCGCCAGGGTCCAAAACAAGGAACCCCGTCCTGCCCCTGCCGCCCTGCTCGGGGTCGGTGAGGTTTCTCCCCAGCCCTGCAAGGTGCGAGTTCATCCAGAGGGCTGTCAGTGCTACTGAGAAGAAGCACTGTGGGGAGCGGAGCTCTTCCCAGGCTGTTTTACACAGCGGTGAGGAGCAGAGCGCAGCCCCCAAGGCAGGCGCTGGGAGCGCACCGGGACACCCACTCCGGCAGCACTCCAGCCCTCGGGATGCTCCGGGGCCAGCACAGCGCCACTAGCACCTCTGTTGCCTGCAATATAGGACTCTGGGAGCTGAGCACAAGAAGCAACTTGCTCTCTTTTTTTCCTTTTTTTTTTTTCCCTTCCCTCCAACCCCCCCCCCCCCCCCCCCCCGGATTTCTTCAGTTCTACATTCACATTTATTCATTTGTTAAATAAAACCAGAAAAAGGCAAATTGGTGATTTCCTCATATAAAAGGACAAAACCCCAGCCTGTTGTGCAGAGGTAAAGAAAAAGTGTCTCTAAACTTACTCACACTGTGCAGTTGCATTTCCCAATTCACTTCTAGTGTACAGGCAAAATCCATGCAATAAATTATGCTTGTGCAGGACACAGATATGTATCTGTACAACTTATCTTCTTATTACAACTGCATCATCTGCACATTGATCTCCTCTGGGGATTAATTCTAACATGAGCTGTTTCTGATACTTATTCTTCAGGACAGGTCTGTATGTGAAGTAACCCACCAAAATGATAAATTCCACTGCCCGGCACACACGTCACAGAACAACTAATCTATCTTAGGATTTCTGTGGAAGTTGTGTAGAAGTGAAAGCTTTCTGTGGAAGCTGTACAGAGTGAGAATATTTTCTGCAAAGTCAGATGGTATAATTACCATAACTTCTATTGCACAATACTTGAAATAATGAAAAACCAATAACTTTTTTTAAAAGGACCAAAAGTAACTTGCATGTCTCTGTGCAAAACATTATGACATTTCTCGCTAACAGAAACCAGTGTTGCCTGTATCTCTGGGAAATTCTATTCTCTCTAGTCAAATAGATTCCTTTTTCCTAGCCCTGTAAGCTTGTCATGTGCAAGGATTTAAGGACATCACCTCTTTTGTGTAAGAGAAAACTTGAAAATCACCTAGAACAGAGTTTTATATGCCAAGAGGCTTGGAAATATTACCAAATAATATGGGAGCAAACTGTACATGCTGGGAGAGAGAGAGAGAGAATGCAAACATTTTTTGTCCCATATTTTTTAAAATCTTTGTTGTTTGAAGAGGGGGTCACAGGGCAGGGTGCTGTGAACATAGTGTTGGGAAAGGGAGGGGCAATGAACACCAAAGGGATGATAAAGTAATGAATAGCAGTGCAAACAGAAGAGGCAGTGGGGAAGGAACAGGCAGAACAGTACACTGAGCAGAACAGTATTACATTCACAAAAAATAATGGTAAGGTCAAAGAGGAGGAGAAGAAACTTTGAGATTTTGCCAAGAGGCAGCCTTTGGTAATCAAGGCAAATCCAGCAGAGCACAGAAATGAAAGCCAACTGGAAAAGATTCATTAGAGTTTAAATAACTTAAGGTAGTGGTGACAGACTGCCTGTTGGATTAATTTGGAAGTAAAGGAAATGTGGGAAGGCAAGCAGGAATGGGGGACGAGTTTGCAAGATGCCTCTTCCTTCATCTTGGCCACAGAAAGAAGCTAGAAGACAGTGAAAGGCATTGGAAGAAAATAAGCAAAAGGCAAGATCTTGCAGAACAGCAATGTCTGCCCTGTGTAGAAATTATCCATTTCAATGTCAGAAAGGAAAACAGAAATATATGAGAACCTGTTCTTTCTCTGGCTTCATAGCATTGCTCACCCCTGCCTGAGTGTAGAAAGAAGCTTTTGCTGACATTTTAGACACAAGTCCTATGGGCTGATCCCACGAGTCCCCTCAGCTCTTGCTGAAGTCAACAGGAGTTAAGGGCGTTCAGCACTTTCCAGGGTCAGGCCATGTATCACTTAAAAATAACTCACCAACATTAAACATCATTAAAGAAACTAATGCTCATTAACTAGCAATAGACCACTGGGAAAGGATCAATAGTTGTCTCCGAAATCATCTTACCTCTTACAGTATATGCATACTCTACTTAATGACAGTGAAGAATGGTGACAACTGAATGATAGGTCACTGATAACAGTGAATGGGAAAGACTGCTTCTTAATTAATCAGGACAGTATTAGCAAAGAGTTCCACTTAACAGGGATACATTTGGGGGCCTAACCAGGTGATTAAGGAATGATGTGCTGACCCTTGGTGAAACAAAGTGGCAGCCTAGGAAGAAATGCAACGAACATTCTTTTCGTTCTTCTGGTTTTCTTCAGAGCAGAGTGCTTTATTTCACCTCATGCTTTTCAAGGCATTGCTTTTCTTTAATTAGCTCCTAATAAGTGGAGTAAATTCATAACCAGCCAGGCTGATTCTGAGCCTGCCAGTGGAGAAGATTCTGTGGTGTGGCACCAACATGAGGTTGTATCTGAACTGAATGGCTCTTGTTCTGCAGCTCTTGCTTAGGGAAAGCTGCTTCTGTTGTTTAACTGGAACTGTGGTATCCCTGATAGGACTTAGAGGCCATTATTGGCAGAGTGCAAACACGACAGGCTTGCATGCCTTGTATGGAGATTATGAACATGGTTTCCTTTTTCTGATCCAGATCTGGATTTCCTTCCCTTCAGGATCTACATATGGGAAATCACAGAGATGTCCAAGCACAGAACACTTTTTGCAGCCTTCAAGACATTTTCTAATGGCCATTAAAAACAAAAATAAAAAAGCAGCACAATCTTATCTGCATTCCCCTGGTACCTACCGACCCTCCCCATCTGACAGAATTTATTGTAATCCCTATAAACCTAAATCTCAAAGAATTCCAATGCCTTGCACATCTCTCCTGTTCTAATTTATGAGAACTTGGTAATGTGCCATCTGGAGGTTTCACTGCTTTTGAGACGCACGTTCAGCTCACAGTGGAAGCCAAAAGGAGAAAGGAGGAAAATGCAGGGAAGGAGAAGATCTGGCTTCAAGGAGCAAGTGTCATGAACTCATACAGACAAAACTACATTTCAAAAAAAATCAGTTTTAACTTGCATGATTGGCACATACACAGCTGATAACCCAGGGTCTCAACCTAAGGACATTAGCAGCATTACAGGGCAATCCTTATACAAGGACAAAATGTTCTTGAGCAATTTCTGCAATATAGTAGACACAAACAGGTTTTTCCTCAAAACTGAAGTCATGTCAGGCTTCTTGCTTCACCTCTTTTATTGTGGCGGTTTCAAGTAAATTTCCAGTTCACACATTTTTCCTGTGAGACAACAAAGGGCTTATTGGAGGGACCTTTTAGGCTGATTTGCTGATCTACATTCAAGCCAACAAAGGTTTGAGGCCTATTTTACTCTGAAAAAATATGCCTAGCTCTGATTTTAATTCTTTTATTAAGCTACTTAAACAAAAATAACATTGAAAACTCTATGTCACTGAAGTCATAATTACTAACCTATGAAAAAGAGCAATTCAGCTGTCAGGCTGAATTACATCAACAAGTGTGACACAGTACTGGCAAGCATATTAGATCACAAAATAAGTTAAATCATCCTATTAATACCAAAATAATTAATCCTAACACAAAGAGATTTGCAAATTCATCCTAAAGAGGATATTAAGAAGATATTCATTACATGTACCAATTACAGAGCATCTTAATGTTGAAAAAAAAATCATCATCTAATATCTGATCTATGTCCCCGGCACCAGTGAAAAGATTTCTCTTCAAACACTTGCTTTTCCTGCTCATGAGTGAGCAAACCCTGGTCTCCTAGGATCCATCTTCAGAGTTACTGGGATGGAGATGCTTATATCAGTGCCTATCAGAAGAGTGTCCTGTTGGCCAGAAAGTACAGAAAGAGGAAGGTTTCAGGCTGCTCAGTGAAGGCAGGACCCTTTTCCCAATATTTAATTTGACTGAGGAATGATCTCATTAATGTTTCCTTCATGAATGCAAGGCTGGTGCTCACACCCACCTCCCCACAAACAGCTGGAGTGCCAAAATTCACAGTTCACAACAGGACTGAGACTCCTCCACAAGGTGAAGAAAAGGCTAATTTGTGACAGCAGCAAAGTGACTTTCCCAGACACTGTTGCCTCCCTGGTCTCTTGCATCACCAAAACCACTGAACCCCTTAGCCCTTTGTGCTCCTGTACACAGCCAAGACTCAGTGAGTCTTTTGAGCACCAGAGCACCTCTGGCCAGTCTCTGCCTTTGCCAGTGCTGAGCACAGGACCAGCAGGGCACTGATGGCCAGAGGGAGAGTTTGGAACCACAAGCACCGTGTGTGCCTCCTTTCCCTCCCTGCTCCTCTCTCCCCTCCTGGGCCAGCCATGGCACAGACACCTTCTGCACCCATGGGGAGCTTGGGGGAGGCAGAGCAGGACTCTTGCAACTCCTCTCTGGGCTGATGGAGAAGCTGTAAAGGGAACAAACCTGGGGACATATTCTCACACTGCCAGGCAAGGCGAGCTTTAGCTGCAGTCATTAGTACTCCATGCAACCATGATTTCTTGTTCCATCAGTCTGGTACCCTGAATAGCTACCTTCTTGGTCTGTGCCAAAATCTGGATCTGTCTCAAAACAGGAAGTTCAAACAGGCTAGGAAGGCTCCCTGTAAACAAAAGATAATTTTAGAAAGGGAAATTATTACATTAAAATTCAACTAAAAGATGTAGTAACAAACTTTGCAACTCCTCCTCTTTTCTGGGCTGTACTTAGTCAAGACCTGACAGATCCCATGTACTTTTCTTCTGGGTTTAGAAAGAGTCTGAAGACTGATAATCTGGCTTCTCCTCACACACTCTCCATATTGGAGACTCTGAATGAGAAGTTTTGCCTGAGATGTCTTCTCAATCAAGGCACTACCATGTTTATTCTCACGCCCCTGAGAATTTCCTCCAGATGAGACACAAGGTGCACTATGGTCAGAATACAATATATTCCTCTTGGACCAATTACTGAAAACATCATTTTAGTGAGTTATTTAAAAATTGTTGGCATTGAAGACTGTGGAGTCTGTAAGTCTGACCTTCCCTTTGCCAAACACCAAAAATGAAAAAATTTAACTACAGGATCATGATGGGTTTTTTATTTACTATAATGGGGTTTGGACATTATATCAGCAAACCAAAAAGCATGTATAAATAGATTAAATATAGTAGCTTTAACACTCAGGAGAATTCTCTATGCACAAAACTGTTGAAGAGCCCTCCCCACTTTACTGGAAGTGGAGACACTGTACAGCAAAGCCTATGAGATTCACCAGGATGGAGAAAATAATTAAGGTTCATTCAGTTTCAGTATTGGCAAAGTGCTCAGCTATGACAGCGCTGCTTTCCTGCCCTTTTCATTGAATAGAAAACAGAAGTAACTGAAGCAGCACAAAGGCATTGTTGGGAGTGAGGAGAATCCATGGGACCTGTGCAGTGGGAGCTGGAAAATCAAATTTTTTGTGTCAGCAATTATCAGTGGTACTTTCTCCATTGCACAAATGAGCCAACAGAACATGCAAAAACAAAACAGAAGAACAGAAAAAGAAGAAACATCACACTTCAAAGGTTCCAATTCCTGTACTGATTTTTACCTGCCTAGGATCCCTTATGACCAATGACTGAGTCCTCACAACTGCCCTGGTGACCCTAAATCACAGCATTCAGGAACAGTCTGCCACACTCCTCCTACTCCATCAAGGCTTAGAAGAAAAAAAAAAAAAAATTATTAAAACCCACTTCAATTTCTCTCTGTGGCTTCTTGATCTCATGAAAATCAGTTCAACACCTATAGAATACCTTCCCTAAGGAGATAACTGTACAAGCAAAGTTCAAGTATCCCATCATTGATTGCATGTGTTTCATACTAAGCTCCTTCCACTATAATGCGCTTTCTACAATAGCTGATAGATTTTTCCAGTCTTCCTCTGGGAGTCCTAAATGACTTTGCCAGAGAATTGGAAAAGCTCTTTTTCCTTCATTGACAAAACTCAATTCCTGAATGAAATGTTTGAAAATCTTTAAAGATACTTTTTAATACATTTTGAGTCTCTTAAAAATAAGGAAATTGTGCAAACAGTGGAACACAGGTGGTGGTACAAGAACACGCTGAATCGCTGTGGCAGTTTGATTTTCTAACCTGAGGATATCACAGGTTGTGTAAACCCAAATCAAAATTCTCTGTGTACACCCTTATCAACCACTATGTTTATTCTGATGCAGAGGCCTTCATTCCAGCAAGCATCTCTATCCAGAAAAGTATTGACATTTGTGCTTAAATCTGAATGTACATCCCATTCAGTAGGTTGTAAAGGACATTTAAGCACCTGTATGCCTAAAAAAATACTGACAGAGGGCATACCTGAGTCGGAATTTTATTAATGTTCCCTGAAGGTTATATAAGATCAAATGGGTAGATTGACTTGGCATTGTATTGCAGTGACTTTGTACAATGTTTGGGAAAATGAAACCATTAATGAGATATCAACTGAATATTTTTTCATTGACACTCTCAGTAATAAAATGTGAAATGTTTTATTTCCTCAAATGAGGTCAGCACACAGGGATAATTGCCTGAAACAATATAATTTTTGTTTAACTTGTTTAATTGTCTAGGTAACTTGCTTGTTCAAAATAAATATGCAGTTTAAAAAAAACAGCTGTAGTTGGACTCATAAGAAGCCCTTCCTTAATGATTAACATTGCAGTCCCTGCTGGCAATACTCTGGTGGCTAGACTTAACAAACACATAACCAAAAGCGGCTGTTAGTGTGCCAACTTTTCAGTTTAAATAATCTGGAATTATGCGACAGCCACCTTCTCTAACAACTTTCTTTCTGGGAGTGCAAAACATATTCATATTAGTTCCTTATATTTTTATTTATCCGTGCATTCATCCCTTCTTTTGCCATCTGTCATAGAAATAGCTGAAAAATTGAATGTTTTAATCCTATTTTGATAACCATTTAATTTTACTTATTTATGGCGAAACCGCCTCTCCCTTCCGCCCCCCCCCCCCGGTAGGTATTCCATATTCAAATCACAGAGGACTAGGCAGACCTCTGAAGATATTGAGATAAACTTCTTTATGAGTATACCAATAAAACTGGCAACTAGCTACAGCCTGGTATTTTTTCCATCCTTGGTACTAAACCCAGATTTCTGGATTTCTTCTGCTAAAAAGAGTGCAGGTTTTGGCATTTGATTGCTGAGCTCTCCACTTGGAACTCTCCACTTGAATTCTCAGCTGGAAGTGCGTGTAACATCTGTGTGCAGACTTGGCAGGAGGAGCCCAACACGCTGGGCAGTACATGAGTCCTCTTCACCATCTTGAAGGATTAGATCCATATCCCAAGAACTGACACAACTCAGAGCAAAGAGGGTTGCCAGATCCACATCCGTGCTCAAGTAAGTGTCAGGCTTTTCATGACCTGCCAAGAAAAGATCCCAGGCTTCTCTCTTCAGCCAACCCCAAATTCACGCCAGCCACCATAAAGGGATGTGAGCCCTCACTAGCATACACATGTTTGAGGAGTTGTACTGATGTTACAGGAACTCCACCAATTGCTCCAGTCAAAGCTCTTTCACAAAGCACTTCAGAGTGCTGAAGCCTTTTAATTCATAGCTCTGTTTCACTTAAGCAGGGTTTTCAATCTCTCGTTTTAGTAAAATAAGTGCCACTCCAAGCCTGGATCACATTTCAGTTATTCTCAAAAAAGTGGACGCTGTAAGGAAACAGCAGACATTCTGCCATGAGGAACAATTACATCATATGCAATCAGACAGAAAAGGGGAAATAAATCAACACACTGTGCATCCATTCATTTTACCATGTCATTTAGCATATGGTCATTCATGTGATCAAGACAGTAACTGGCATTTTTCCCAGTTAATTCACCTCTTTTCTCTTTGTCCTCTGTTGTAGCACCAGTCTTTCTGCAAGATTTCAGGTTGCAATCCCCTTGGAGAATGAATGGTCCTTATTAAGTGTCTGGAAAAACCCAGCAATTTATTAGTACATTGAGTCTAATTATAGCTCTACCTTAATCAAATAAAGAGTAACAATAAAAAAAAACCCAAACACCTCCCTTGAAATTGACTTAAATATTTTTTATTCCGTTGTCTCTCCTTCTTTATATAAATTGCCAATGCAATTAAATCCTGTAGCTGTAACAGCTGTCTAAGTAACTTTTGAAAAAATAAGTTGTTTCTTTTTTCCTGAGGTTTGGTGGTTACAGTGATGTGAACTGACTAATACTTTACAAGGCTTAGCTGTGAATCATACACTGCAAATAAAAGGCAAGTCACGCAAATGTTCCTATGTATGTTCTTCTCAATTATATTTCTGAGGACGTCCACTTGATTTTGATATCCATTCAGCATTCACATATTTGAAGTCTAGACAAAGGAAGTCTAGACATCCATAGTGCCCTGTCATGTTTTTTTACACTATTTTTGAATTTGGATGCACCTTTGAAACACAGAAGGCTATTATGCTCATTAACAGCTCAATTCTATGCTGATGCAAATATATTTAGCTGCAACTGATACCCATTGCATAAACAAAATTTTCTGAGTGCAGCTGTGCTATACAGAGGGGAACAATGAGAAATCCAAGCTGAAGTGCAGGCAGGCAAACCCTGTTTTTGTGGAAAAGATTGAGAATAATGAGTAGTTCCCAATCTGTGTACGCTGAGGTAGCTTAAGGTTTTTCCAGAATAGGGAGAAAAAAGATACTCAAATACCTTTTCTTTTCCCCCTTCCTTTATTTTGTTTCATTACCTGGTAATAAATTAATAAATGCAGGAGACCTTGTTTACACACCTGAAGTCCAGGAGGGTGGCAATTCCCAGAGCTGCATTCTACCTGAAATGTTCAAGGACATGCAACTGACACAGTGGGCTTCTGACTGTAAGACAGACAGCTCCAGGCACAAAGCTGCTGTATAAAACTGTCTACATCTACCTAAATTAGAACTGACAACCAGCTCTGGTTTTATAATGCTGAGTTCTCAACTTTTGGACACGAAAACCTATCCAGAAAAGGAAACAGCGTATGTGGTTCATCCTCCCCAACAAGCGTACATTAGTGGTGGGTTTGTTTTGTTTTGTTTTGTTTGCTTTTGGGCATTGTTTCTTCTATTTCTTCTTGTCTCTCTTTTTCTTTTCCACCCTCATTTAAAAATACAACATTTAATACATCATATTTTTTGTTCCACTGTTTGGGTCATTTTTGGTAGAAAAGCCCTTTTAAAGTTAAGCATTTAATTCTGAAAAATAATACAACGGAAAATTTAGCTTGATCACACTTGAATATGATACAGCATTTTCACTAAAAATAGAGCTTTTTAAGGACAGGAGTTAAATTTCATAGTAAACCACTGAATTAAATGGAAACAGAAATTTAATAACAAACCTCTGCATTAAATGGAACAAGCAGGTAAAACAGAGGGCTTGGAGAGATTCCTGTAGCTGCTTTGCAGACTTTGCTGAATTATCACTCCTATAATTAGTTCACAAAGACTAATGTTTCAAAAATAGCTACTAATTTCAGCTGCCAGATTTCAAACTTCTCCAAAAAGTGAATAATTTTGAGGTTTTGTCTAGTCATAGTTCCCAATAAATTGGCTGTCTAGTGATTCTGAAAATGAGGAATTACAGACAACTGATTTTATCTGTTTCAAACTTACGTCATAGGCATTTTAATTGAATTTTCAAACTAACACTTATTTTTAAGAAAAAAAATACATAATAATTCACTAAATATATTCACTAATAAAAATTGCCATGAAATTCAGTGGGAACAAGAACATGGACTGAAGAACCTGACTGTATGTTTGTGAACACAAATTCCATTCCTAGAACTTTTAAAAATCAGCAGATTTACTAGCTTACCTCAATAACTGAAAAATAACCTTACAGCTAATTTAGGTTGGCTTTTTTATTATTATTTTTAGCTTTTTGAGGGGGCAGACATTTCTGCTTATGCAAATGTCTTCTTTATTTACTTAGAATAAACAACAAAATTAACAACCTAACAAAGACTTCTCACTATTTCTCTCAGTTTTTGGTGGTAACAGCTCTATCACAGCCATCTGATTTTCAGGTCTGCATTATTTCATCCTTGTTTATAAAATGAGCAAAAGATTCTGGGTGAAGCCTTGCATTACTCTTTGTTCTGCAACATATTTTGTTAGTGAGCCCTCAGAAGTATCTAAAATAGTGTAAATCATCAATTTTTAATCTGGCAGGAAGTAGATAGTGGCCCATTAAACTTTCATAATTAAATTTCCCCTGCACTCCCCCGCAGAACCATTATCTGAGTTTTCTAATTAACACAAGAGGAGGGAGTCAATTCAGAGTGATGGGATCTATAGCCATCCCCTTTCATTTTAATGGCCTTTAATAAACTTTTATTACTATTGATACTGATAATTATAATACACCCTTTCCTCTGCAATGTGATTCTAAGGGCCTTGTCAAAAACTGAAAAATTCTTCCTTAAGGAAGTTGGAGCACATCAAATGACTGTGTCCTCAAACACCCAGAATCTGGAGCCAACAACATCAGTGAGGAAAAAAAGACAAAGTGTGGGCAGGACTGGAGTGAATGTCCTCACTCACACAGATTCCAGCGGGTTATGCCTCGGTCCTGGTCTGCCACAGCCCTCTGCTCTCACAGCAGAGCCTCCCCCAAACAGGCTGACACAAATGCTGAATCATGAGGTGGTTTCATGACAGATAAACACAAAGAATTATGCAGAGTTCATTTAACTTCTTTTACTTCCAGCCTTACAGAGGTCAGGTACTAGAGAGGAGGATTAGTTGTCGTGACACCTAGGCCTTCCTTAGACTTTTCCTTGTTGCCTTTTATACTAACTAAACATTTTTACATGGAGCTTTTATTGGCATGTCAACACTCCTAACCTCACCACAGCCACAGAACAGCACGTCTCATATCTCAGTGATCCTCTTTCAGGTGAGCAATTATGTTCCTTCAGCGCTGCAGTGACAGAGGCTTCACTGATGGAATGAGATGCAAACTGCAGCAGGACCTCCCATCTGCAGGACTTGGAAGGGAAAAGGCACTCTGCCTTCCAGAACAGCGGGTACCTGTACAATTGAACAAGCCCCTGTGTGCACCTTCCTTGCTACCAGCTGCTTGCCAGCTGCACTCTGAATGCCACAAAGCAGTTCTGTCTCAGGGCTCTGGGTGCACACAGCTATTGCTGATGGTTTCCCCTGAAGTCCACAGGCTTACTTTGAGCCTAAAACTCTATGTGTGGAAAGAATCCTTTATGTGAATACCTCTTCTTGCCCCATACTGCCCTCAGGCATGCACACAGCTTCAACCAGGTGGGCACGGCTACAACTGCTCCTTCACTGCCAGCTGTGGGGGTATCCCCTGATCCCTGCACTTCCTCTGGGGGTCTCCAGTACCAGGAACTTTGGCCTGTGGGTGTTGGACAGTCCCAGCAGAGGTCTGGCTCAGTTGCCCAGCCTTTTCAGCAGTTCCACTGGGCAGACCAAGTGGAACTTTCCAGCTTTCTTTCCAGCAGAGCACGAATGTCCTTTCTGGAGAAATGCCCAGCTACAATTCTCCTCATCCTGGTCTCTACACACAGGTCAGTAATACTACATCAATACTGGGTATCTGGGTCTTGGGGTTATACTTTATGACTCCTCAAAGGTGATTTTGGAGAAACATTTGAAGCTGGATTTAGAAGTTCTTTAGAAGTTTAGTTAGTAGGGGCCATTTTCAGCACTACTTTCTTACTGCAGGTTATGATCACTGAGACGATTAATTTCAAACACTACAAGTTGCTTGCATGACTATAGGCATCAAATGTAGAGGAAAAAATGAAAGGGGAAGCACTTGAAAAACTATTTTAAATCAAGTATACTAAGAAAATTGTTTTTGGTTTTCCAAATACAAAAGGTAAAATTGTGGTTTTAATACCTGTGATTCAAACAGATGAACTCACAGGTGAACCATATTGCTTTATAAAAGGGTTACTCTATAAATAGCAAAGAGTCATTGTTTACTACCTTCAAAAGACTTGGCAGTTAATATAATTGTAAAATGTAAAGAATGTATTTCCTATAAGTATGAGAAAAAACAATCTTCAATTAATAACAACACTTGGCCATACTTGATGGGATGCTGAATTTAAATTTGGTAAAAACCCCATTAAATTGAATTAGCGAGCTTATTAAAAAGCCAACCTTTATTTCTGTTGTTTGAACTGCTGATGAACATAATGATCAGCATTTAAACTCAAGTTCTCTAGATGCAACCAGAAATAATGTCTACAGTAACTTCTAAAAATTTGTGTGATGTTTTTGAGTGAACTTTACATGTCCCCTCCCCATGACTAAACAATCTTATTTCTGAAGTTCAGTGTTAGGCAGGTAGATATGAACCGAGTGAATGAGGAAAGAAAAGGCTTCATGAATAAGGTATGCAAAAAAATTTGGCATACATCGTTGAAGTGATTATGAGGTCTATGTGAAAGCAGTAGTAGGTAAATTTTGGCTGGCACAGCATACAGATACACAAGAGAAAAAACTCAGCCAACAGTGTGATCACAGGACAGGAACCAGCTGCCTGGATTTTGCCTTCTCAAAAACTAACAAGGAAAAGCATGGGGAGAGCTCCTCTGTGACTTACAGTATTAGGGATAAAACAAAGCACAGCTGAATGGTTGGCAAACATTTCTATCTGTGAGCAAAATCTGTATGAAAGTCCTCTAAATACGCATTGAGATGTCTTCACCACCACCCATTGCAATTGTTTTCGCCCTTACTGCGGCCAGGTCATGAATGGAGAATCAGGTCTGCAGAGAGGCTTTGCAGAGAGAAAAGAGATGCGGTAATCCTGGGAATGTTTGGCTTTGGAGGGATGTGATATTAAATCAGCAGTATCACATTTCCTTCCGTGTTTGTTTCTATTTTGTCATTCAACGGATTTTAAATGACACCAAGGTTTTCAATAAAGATATACAAATTCTATCAAAAAAGTTTACATACTGAAACAAATTAATGACGTAATCTTTCTTGAAAATATCTTCCAAGAATTGCCAGAAAGGAAGGTTTCAGAAGTAGGGTATCTGTCAAATTGGCACACGCTCACAAATAAACTTGCTTTTGTGACCTTGTCTGGTGATCATCTTATGTCTTAATTATGAAGGTGCAAAGTCCTCTTAAATTTTGTCCGCATCAACTTCTAATTTTATCATTTTCCAAATATGATTAAACTCATCCTTCACTATTAGTCATCTGGGTTTTTCTCCTATGCATCCCACATCTCTGAGTTTCAAAGATGAATTAAAAAATGAGAAAAGGGAAACAACAATTTCCTGGATAGTATGACTGTTAGCTATATTTTCCACACAGTCTAGATGCAGAATATGTCTTAGAAGGTAATAATGTATTAATTTGCACCCTTGTCTCTATTGCTCCGTTTCAGGCAGTGATGGTTTTGAGATATGCAAAATCCATCCTTTCAGAATGTTGTGTTACAAAAAATTAATTAGAAAATGTTCACCTGTTCATTCACATATGATATGATGTAACACATATATTAATTTGGGAATTAATTTATGGTACATATGATTGGCATATGCACATATATATTTGTATTACACAAAACTGATTTATTTAATATTTTTATTTGCTATAGTTTAACAGAGAATTTTGCATGAAGTATGTATATATATAACTATATCTATAAATATGTATAAAACAAAAAGTGAAAACCAGAGAAGAAAATTAAGATTCCAGCATCCTAGCATGTAGGAACAATCAGAGGAATATCTTTGGGAGTAAGGACAGTACTATGATAGTCCATTATTGTGTACAGATAACTATCCTTAAGCAGCAGCAAGGACAATAACTCCAGGTCACTTGAAAGGTCTAATTTCTCTGCAGACTTTTCAAAACACTGTTTTATTTCACCATGAATGGATGGACATTTTTCCTATCTCCAACTAATCTCTTCCCTTCTCCTCTGTCCGTTCCTAATTTGCTCTGTTCCTTGCACTAAAGAAGTGGAAAAAGTTCTGCATGATAAAATTCCAATAAGAAACATAAAATTTCATTATGTATTTCCCATTTTTAAAAAAATCTATTTTTTTCTGTGAGTATTTGTAAAGATAGATGGTAATTGGGTTCCCATTAATAGACTGCTTGACTTTAATCAGTATGTAAAATAATTTCCTGATAAGAATTTAGGCCAAGTCAGGAAGAACACTCCAAGCAAAGAAACATCTGTGATAAAAGCATCAAGCAATCTTTCGAACCGTGTACCAAGTTCAAGGTCTCTGATAAGCCACCTGGCTATCCCTACACACTCTGATAACCCCAAGCTGGTGGTACAATGTTCAGCCAGGGAAGGTCTTGTTGCTGAGCACTGAGCATCATGATAGGCTTATGGCCCTCTCTGCTACAAGACACAAGAATATTGGAATACCATGAAGGCAAAGCAAGCCATGAGAATGGGCATCTTAATAAAGAAGGCTGGTAGCAACCAGAAACTTTTATTTTTCCTCACAGCATATTATTGCGCTGTAAGAATGCGCCCAGCATGTTATCTACATGCTCAAGCACAGCTGTCCTCGATGTTCAGGGTCTCTCTTTCACAAATCCAGGCCTGTTGGATAGGATCAGTGATCTCACCAAAATTTTTTGGGTTTATCTATGCATTGTGGCTCCTCGTCCCAATCTGTTAATTGTTAAGACTTATTTCCTCCAATCTTCCTTTGAATGTGAGACTTTTTCTCTCTGCTCTTAATGCTCCTGTTTCCATGTATGAACAAGGACTTCCAATAACCTCTGCAGATGACCCAGACTCCTGCCTGTTTTCTGGATCCAATGGTTGCCCTTTTCTCCTCTGGGCTTCCTTAGGTAGGCTTTCAACAGACTGGTGACTCCTGTGCTAGGCCTGAGAGTAGCCTGGCAGGGGTTATTTGGGGTGTCCCTGCCACTCATTGTCTCTCCACTCTCCTTTGTGTGTGTGCAGGGTTTTTATCACATAAAATGCATTTTACCTTCAGTTTCTAACAAAATATACTTTATTCTCAATGCTACATAAGTTTTGGGGGTCACCCTGCAATGAGCTGACTAGGGTAAGAAGGGCCCCTCCTTCATGTGTTTCAGTCCTGTTCCTCTGTTGAGGTGGAGATTTCCATAATGTAAATATGAACTGGGGAATATTCCAGAAATGCAATGGCCATTTACATTAATGGCAGTCAAATGAAAAAGAAGCTATTCTATGATGT
The DNA here is from genome assembly GCA_910950805.1 of Acrocephalus scirpaceus scirpaceus. Lineage (NCBI taxonomy): Eukaryota > Metazoa > Chordata > Aves > Passeriformes > Sylviidae > Acrocephalus > Acrocephalus scirpaceus. The sequence continues at coordinate 19,918,723 of OU383775.1, read as the reverse complement.
GACGGCAACACAACACAAAGTAAAGAACAGGTAGGTAACATATCTGGAAAGTTGCTTCAGAATTTGGCTCCCAATAGTGGGTTGCACTAAATGTGGGTTATTAATGAATCTGCAACTTTTTTCTGTCTCTCTGCTTTTAGACCTTCTAAATCTCACTTAAAATTGTGTTCTCCTAGCACCATGAATTATTAGAAATTAAAGAACTGAATAACGAAAGCAGCATTCCCTTTCTGTTCAGGTTATTCACCCCTACAGATAACTTTGTGTACTGTCAATTTTACTGTTTTCTCACGACCAGTCCATATTCCAATGTAAGTACGAGTTGTGGTGGAAATGGGAATTCAGAGGAACTAGTACAGAATTTTGAATACTGCTGTTGCATTGCATTCCCATTTCTCCATGGGAAATTCTGGTCTGTCTGCCTCAAGTGTTTTTATGGCATACCAGCACATTTTGATCACCCTGGACTATTTATTTTCCCCAAATAGGAAAAGGGAATAGGAAAATATTTTATAAAACTGGAATACAACTCAAAAGCATTAGTAGGTTTATCCAGGGATTGATATGGATTTGGATTTATTTTATGTAACCATAATATATTTCTACTGGTTGAATTATTGTCATAATTTCATCTTTGTGTCTTCTAAAGATTTTGTTTCAATGTTGTTTTGTTATTTTAATTCTTCTGTCTCACTGTTATGGAAGCTTTGGAATTTGTGCATCTTGGAGGTTGAAGCCAGCCACAGATCCCCAAAATAACACTGAAGAGACACTGTGATTTTCAAATTAAGGATGATTTGACATTTGGAATGACAATTTAGTGATGGCTAAAGGGCTTTATAGCACAACAAAGGTTTTGTGCAGATTAAGATATTGTAGAAAATTATTAAATCTGGCTTGGACAGCACGGAACACAATGAATGGAGGGGGAATATGCTTCAGAGCAAAAATATTATGGAGATACTGACAACTTTAAGGCATTTTGGAAGTGGTGGGGGGAATGTGAGGAAAAAAAAAGAAAAAAGAGATAACCGTTCAAAGATACTAACATCCATTTTCTTGATTTAGAAGGAAAAACAGGAAAAAAAGAAAAGTCATCTCAATGAGGGCTGATTGACAATATGCAGCTGACTGACCTCTATATTCTTATGAATACAATTAGTTCATTTGGAGTGAATGTGGTTCACCTAGGTGTAATTTTTGATGTCATTGATGGACAACATCTGTACATTTTACTTCTTTTAAAAACCTGAGACTTTAGCTTGTTTTGGCTGAGAAACAATTTCCAGACTGGATGCGGTTGCCTATGAAGTCTGGCATGGAGCCACGTCCCACCTTTGGGAAGGACATCTTACACAGCCCTGCTTCTTCATAACCTTATTGCCATTGAAAGGTAATGACAAGGGCTGTGAAATGGCCAGTATAAACAGCAATACTCCTCCTCAATCGGCCCATTCCCTGGACTCTGTTGCTCCTTTCAGTTTTGAGCAGAACTCCCCATTGACTTTTACAAGGATTTAGCTTAAGAAAAAATAAAATTCTGGTATAATATGATCACTTGCCAAGGATGAGAAATTTTTTTGGAAGGAATAGTAAAAAAATCCATAGAAATTAATTGTAGAAGTTAAATCTGGATTCCACTTCCACATTATTTGCAAAAACTTTCTTCATCCCTCCTGTCACTACGTATTATTATCTCTATTATTGAAGCTTCAGGAAAACAGCTGTACATACAGGATGAAACACCATGAAGGGTGTATTAGGTTCTGTTAGGGTTAAATTTATAGTGGGCAGCAGATGGTAGTTGAATTTGAAAAAAAGTTTTGATTGATTTTCACACAAAATTTCCATGAAGAATAAATTTGAACTAAGCTGTAGCTAGGCTATTTTTACAGAATTTCTGATTTGTGGGCTGCACATCACTGTGGTTTGCAACATGGAGTTCAGGATTGAAGTAATACTGTTTTGATTATGAAAACAAAGTTTTAGTTTGACCTTGAATAATGTTGCATTGGATAGGACAAAGAAGTTCCCTATTTTTGTGGGTTTAAAGATGTATTGACATTTTGGGATCTGGATGCGAACAGATGGACACCCGTCTTAAAAAAGCAGAGTTAGAAATAAATAACTTTATAGTGGAGCAATGCAACAGGGATGCAACTATGATGAGAAATAGATGTCCTTCAGCTTCTAATTAGTAACAAAGGAAAAATGCTGGTAACACATGGGTACATGTAATTCATGGTTTAAATCCTTTTACAGAATTATTGACTATTTATTACTGGACTTCTTTTCAATCACTGATATTCCTGTACCACAAGAACCACTTGTGGCAATGAGGAAGCTGCAAGCAATGCAGCATTGAGGCCATAACTCATTCAGGTGTTAACTATGTTAAATAGTTTTGGTAGTTCTGGGACTTGCTCTTCACTAACTAAGAGGAAAATTAGATCTACAATCACAGGATTACTGTCAGAAAAAGGAAATTAAATCTGTAGAAAAGCTAGAAGAATGAGCATAAGAAATACATCAAGAAGAGAACCTTGGCAGACTCAGAAATTTTATGTTTTTTTCATTATAGGAAACTTCACTCATCTGTATTTGTCTTTTACAAAGGATTATGAATTGAGGACTACAACTCCATAAAATTTATATTTTGTCATCTGGTTTGATTGGTGGAATTGTGTTATTGAGAAAGATTCTGAGATCACATTAGCCGGGAAAGAGTAATGCACTACACCCACTGAAGAACAATACATGTTCTTATCTACTCAGGCAGGCAATCAATTCTCTAGTGCATACATCAATACAGGCTGGGAGTCCACTATTGGCAGATTGTGGGGATGAGGTCTTGATACCAGCTTTACCAGCAATGATTGTCACAGAGGAATTCACTGCAGGTTAAACAAATAAGCAAACAAACCAGCAAGCAAACAAACATGGATAAAAAAGCCCCACAACTGATTAATTCTATATCACTGTGAATTTATTCCCATGATATGATAATGTAAAAACTCCTCTCAAACTCGCAAGTACAGGCAGTGAATGATCCACTTTTAAATTGCAACCTAAGGAAATGTATTATTTTAAAACATTCAACACTGTGAAATGTCTTTTTATATTAGGGATGTGAACTCCAAACAGAAAGGTCCTGAACCTCTCCAAAACCAAACATTCAGGTAACATTTCCAAACGTGTTGTCATTTTCAGTGCCAAAGAATGCATCAGAACTCATGGGAGGAGCTCCAATTCTGCTTCTGCTTGACCGGAAACACAGAAGATTCTTGAATACTTTAATGAGACATCCAACTAAGAGACAGCCCAGAGAGCACCTAGTACCTCATAATTGTTCTGCTATCCTAGATTTGGAGATATACCCATGTTTTCTAATTATCTAAAATTATTTTTTATATTTTAGATTATTTTAGATAGTACAACCATAGTTTTTATGTAGTTAACACTTAACAAGCAATTGTTCTTTGCAAGATGAGGTACGTAGTACTCTAACACAATGAAGTAATGAAGAGAATCACAGGTCTGGTGTGCCAGAAAAGAGGCCTTAAGGAATTAGGAACACAAGAAGCTGTGAAGATGATGCAAGCATGGAATGATAAGAGATGGGGCCCAAGTTTGGCAGTGGAGACCCCAAGGCTATGAGCAACTGTTCTGTCACCAACCATCAGTGACAGAGATACTGACCTAGAACTGTCCTGAATGTGTTTCAGGAGTAACAAAGAGAAAGAAATAGTATCCAACATAAAATCCACTGTATTTAGTAACATAAAATGCACTGTATTTAGTAAAGCCATATGTAATATAGAGTTTCAGCCCAAGGTGTAAAAGCAAACCAGCAAACATTTAAACATGAACCCAAGGGGATCGTTGAGTGAGGAAGAAAAAACTACCAAAAAACCTCCCTGCTCCTCCCCAGGAAGGGCCGGTGATGGTGGTCACTCACTGCAGCCACACACACACCAGGCTGCAGCCACTGACCCCAGGACCCAAAGGAGTAGTGGAAGGGTGAGCGCAGCATCAGGAAAATGGGAAGATTCTAGGAAATGTGGATAACTATTTAACTATTTATGATTTTTTCCCCATTTTTTTCCCATTTAGTAGTACTCCCTTCCTTCCTTCCTTCCTTCCTTCCTTCCTTCCTTCCTTCCTTCCTTCCTTCCTTCCTTCCTTCCTTCCTTCCTTCCTTCCTTCCTTCCTTCCTTCCTTCCTTCCTTCCTTCCTTCCTTCCTTCCTTCCTTCCTTCCTTCCTTCCTTCCTTCCTTCCTTCCTTCCTTCCTTCCTTCCTTCCTTCCTTCCTTCCTTCCTTCCTTCCTTCCTTCCTTCCTTCCTTCCTTCCTTCCTTCCTTCCTTCCTTCCTTCCTTCCTTCCTTCCTTCCTTCCTTTCTCTCCCTCTCTCTCTCTCTCTCTCTGTTTATTCCTCTGCCTTCTTTCTCTCTTCATTCTGTAAGACCTGAACTAATACAATAAAAACAATTGTTTGATCAGACTGCCAGGATTTCAGTTGTGCTCACAATAAATCCTTGGCTTTACATATCTTTTCTTCTCATAGCAAGAATTTGTTGTTACAAACATCCCATTTGTTTCAGGCTCTGGACTACAGCTATAGCAAGCCTGAGATGTCTGGGGGCCTGTGAAGGAGCACAATTCCTCAGTGCCTGGGAAAGCACCAGCTTTGTGACTGTGCAGCCCCCAGGCCGGGAGCAGTGCTGGAGCGTGAACTGCCAAGAGCCTGTGGGGAATACGGGTCTGGCTGGAGGTGCTGACATCTCACTCCAGGCAAGTTTTGACCTGAAGTACAAAGGAGGGGAGAGCATGTGTCACATTTTCCCTGAGCCCTCAGCCTCACCCTTATTGATGGAAAGGTCAGGCAGGTTTAGTAACAGCCATTCGTTCATAGGCATGGTCAGCCTGTCTACATGGAAAAACTCTAAAACTGATTTCATCAAACCAGTGGAAACAACCATCTCAGAATTACACTCCTTTTCAGCAGAGGTTGGCTTTGGCTTATTTTTCCTTTAGATTGGAAGATGGTAAAAAGAAGACAGGACATCAGGTCACAGTCTACTTTGCTGTGTACCACAGACAATCCTTTCCCAAGCCACCCTTTGTGGATTTCTGATCAGTGTTTCTGATCAGCACATGATTTGTGCTGTGTTTGTGAAAGAGATGATGGAGGAACATCAGCTCTGTTTCTCCCCATAGCCTCCTTTACTCATTTTCCAAAGCTTAGTAGCCTGCTGGGGAGAAATTCAGCTTATTTGTTGCTGCCTAAGAGTTTATAAAGCTCTCTGATTTGGCCTTCACCTCTCATACCATAACCACTTGAGTGCAGCACAAAGACTGTATTAATAGCCCTCTTGGTGAGCTTCTGTCTGGTGCAGGACTCCAAGAACTTCCAGTTACTGCCCAGGAGTTTGCAGCCCCCCATCATAGCAGGGAAGGCAAACGGCAGTCCTGTGAGCATACAGAGGAGGTTTCTGCATTCCCATGAACGCAAACACAAGAATTTTGTAAATGAGGGTGTTTGCACAGCACAGTGATGCTGGGTGGGCCAGGACTGGAGGAGAGCTGTTCAGATCTAACAGAGGGTTAATACCAGAAACCAGAATTAAAGCAAAGTGATAACAGAAGTGTTTTATTTCCATCCTCTGGGAGATTTCTTTTGGATAACTCTAAACTGACATCGTTATTTCACAGCACACCCCGTCCTAATACATATTAGAACTACTTGCTGAGGGTTGAAAATTAACAAGAAAAAAAATCCATCCAAGGATGAGTCAGAAATAAACAATTTCAAGTCATAAAATATGAATTAGCTCAGAGGCTTAGTCTGAGAATAAATTTTTGCAGGAAAGGTTATTTTTCCTGATTTATAAGGGATTTATAAGAAACCTGCAGCTTGCCATTGGAGAAATGAAGTCTTCTTACGGCTTTACATTGTTTTGCCACCATTTTCATAATACTTGTTTATGTTTTTAAGGGGGAAAAATGTATAGCGAGGTGGAACAGTTATTGACCAGATTGATCATGGGAACAAATCTGCTGGTGGTAACCTTGTTTAATGATATGTTGCTGGGCTCAGCACCTTGCTGAGGCTGTGATTCTTCACCGGCTGGGCCCGCATGATGGATCACGGTAGGAGGCTGATGGTGCAATCACTCACTGGCAGCCACTGACACCTGCACCAGCTTGACACCCGTCCCCTCTGGATGTATCAGCCAGCCTGCTCAGCCCACTGGGAGACACGACTGTTCCACCAAACGGCGAACAAAAGTTCTTTATCTACCTTGCAACTTCCCCTGTAGGACACTGCCTTCTTTTTTTCTTTCCTTTTTATTCCAGCTCCATCTGCACTTCTGTCTGTTGCTTCTTTGCATCTGCTTCTGGTTTAGGAGCATTGTACTCCACAGCTGACTTAAAAAACAAAACAAAGCAGCCACTAAATCCAGAAGAGAAAGAAAAAAAAAAGGGGGAACAGGGAAGGAAGGATTACATGGCAAAAGTATGAAAGCAGTATTTTCTCACTGAAAATCTCCTACCTGTTCATGAATATTCTGTTAGAAAGAAAATTGCTGTCTCTGAGTATGGTGGAAGACACATTCTTTGTGGGATTTTTTTTAAAAGGAAAACAATTTTTAATTTTCTTTTTAAAGAAAAATTTCTCTTTATTTTTTAAAAGAGAAAATCCTTACTTTGTTCTACTTACACTGGATATTGAATATAACAAATTCCCAGTAAAAATTAAGAGCAGGAAAATGAGCAACTACTCTTTTGCAGACAGTTCCTTTCTTCTCCTCAAGACAAATCTCAAAGCTAATTTATGCAACACTATTTCAGATTCAATACTTTAATATCACAAATACATGCCCAAGTCAGCTTCCTCTAAAAGCAGTTACATATGGATGTACATACTCACGGGCACTATCTGTACTGTATGCCAGCCAAGATCCACTCTTAGTTCATTGGTTGGGATTTTTAGTAATTTGCCACTTTTATAATACAAATTGCATGTAATGATATACAACCACTTAAAGGGAAACATTTTAAAATATATCCAGCCTGTGAAATAATGATTTCAATTGATTTTGTGTTCTAGTCCCCATTCTTGCAGGGTTGATGAACTTTTTTTGGGAAAAAAACCCCAACTTTATTAGTATGACAGACCATTATAATGATAAAAAAGTAATGATCTAGCCAAGAAGGCTTTAGCACACAGTTTCCCAATCTCTAATTTTGTCTAAAGACTTCTTCATTAGTTCACAGCACAAATCTGTGCAGCTTCTTCGAAAAAGAATAGGAACACTACTTCAGCTACCATGTTTCTTAATTGCTCATAGACCAGTCCTACAAATTGCACACATTTGTCTTTTCAAGTTGCTGTAAATTCAAGTATATGTTGTCTCATGCTAGCAGGGCCTGAACAGCCATTGTAGGGGCCTGATGGAGCAGCATGGTGGTGCAGATGCCAGGCTGCTCACCAGAACAACGTGGATGGCCACCCCTGTTGCCACTCCCCTTTCTCCCTTAACCTACATTAGAGATTTGGACCATCTCCTTTTTTTCTTTAACTTGAGCAGTGGTTCAGCTGCGCCCTGAATCCTTGGGAAACCACATGCTGTCTCTGCCACCCCTGCTCTACAAGTGCCCTGCAGGACTAAAAGTTAGAGGGTTACTTTCTGGGGGTCTGAACATAACATCCTCTCTGAGCCTCGTAGTCATTAAATAGTGCTTTGAAAACTCTTGGGCTACCCTGACTTATTTCCCCAAATCAAAATTTCATATAGTGTAGGAGTAGGGGATGTGGGAAGGAAGGCTGTATATTCATGTGGATCCCAAACAGCTCTCAAGTGAGCGTTGGTCTGTTGTCTCTGAGCCAGCAACTGTAAAAAAAACAGAAAATCAGAACCAGTCATCTTAGTTTTCTTTAAAATATGACTTCCCCAAACAATTCTATGATTGGCCTTTAAGAAGCCATTAGAAAATAAAAAATAATAAATTTCTCCCCCTAGTAGACATAGTTGCTGCCATAATTGCACACATAGGCCTCCACAAGTACACAGAAAGCATAGCTGGGCACCATTTAATTGATAACCATGCTCCCAATTCCTTCCCCTCCTTTCGGGATAGCAATTGCCGTATGCAGCTGCTAAGACAATGAAAATGCTTTTCCAGCTGCAGCATCTGGCTCTTTGGCAGACTCATTTAGTAGTTGTGTTGGCAGCTTTGAATTTGCCTCTGGGTCTATCATGTGTTTATAATGGCAATGGACTGTCAACCTACACTCACGTGTGTGCCCATGTGTCTGTTTGTCTGTGTTTCTCGTCTCTGTTTACTGCTGCTTTTTGCCTCTGTTTGCTTACAGAAAATAAGCATTAAACACAGAGAAAAACACAAAATTGCCCCCTCATCTTTTACTTAGGCATACAACTCTGCTTCTTCAACTTTTGCCGTCCTCCTTTCAATACACATCCATTTCATTTGCATCGAAGATAACTTGTTAGACAAATTTGCTGTGTTTTACAAGGAAACTGCACCTTTATGTGTGTGCATAAAAAAAAATTTCTTTGTGACTAAGACCCTTAATACAGTGATATCATAATAAATGGAAGGGGACATTTTTCATGTTACAATAATAAATGAGATGTTAAAGGAATATCCTGATATGTGAGCATTTTATAACTACTGCTTGTTGCTTGGTGGCAGCTGTAAAGCAGGGCTCACTGAATTAGCTATGATGTACTACTCCAGGGTGATGTTAATTATTCTACAGTGGTAAGCATTTTCTAAGTAGCTGCTTCATATTTTCACATGTTTAGGTATAACACACTTGCAAAGGCAGGGTTTAAACCACAGTTAAGTATCCCACTAGAAGTAAATGTTTAAGTGGAACATATTCTAAAATGCTGCAAGACAGGTGAGGTCCAGAGGAAGAACTGAAGTTTGAGATGATCTTGTTATCTTGACTTCATATTTAAAAAAATAAACAGCAAAACTCATTTGCGCAAGCATGTTATACACAAATCATGTCTGCACACAAATATATACAGTAATATATGGACAAATAAGCAGATACTTTTCTTCCCCATTGAAAAGACCTCAAATGTAAAGTAAAAAGTACTAATTTCTGAGCTAAATTTCTCAAAAAATAAAAATGATCTTTCCAAAATTGCAAGAATGTAAAAGTGGGTAGACACTTGCTGGTGTTGCAGTCAATAAAAAACTACCTCCAAATTATTTAAATACACACACTGTAGCACAGGAGAGTCTAAAATGAGTGCTGATGAATTTAACCTTCTTGTTTGTTATCAGTATTGCAAAAAAACCCCTCAGAATCAACCCCACAGAAAAATATACAAGGATTACTTTTAAAGCAATGTGTAATAGAAAGCATTTTTCACAATTTCTTTTACTGATGTAGAATACACAGCCTCCTTGCTTACGTATTTCAAGGCAGTTTTGCTCAGAGAAATTAAATGGGGGATGGGGAGAGTTTACAGGATGATAAATCAGGATTCATCAATTAGTATGAGAGTGGCCCCTTCCAGCAAATAATCACTATAAATATGGATGAGAACTCAAATACCACGTTTTAAAAGTGTCATTCCATATTATTTCAATTTGTTAATACTTTAAATCAAAATAAAGCTCTGTTTCCCCCCTCAGAATCACTTGCAATAATATTTATATGCTCATTTTGATTAAGTTTGTAAACATACATAGAAATCTTCAGAGATCATGCGGAAGTCCCAATGAAAGAAATTTTACATTTCAAAACTTGATACCTTTTATGCAAATTATTTTGCCTTTGGCCATTTCAAGAAGAAATGAAGGACCTGGAGGATATTACAGTTTTACATAACACTGGTGAGATTGTTGTCATCTTTGATTGCACATCAATTAGTCAAGATCTTGAATGATCATAGGCGAAGAATCCTAAACTCTTCTCCCCAGCTGAAAAAAAATGTGTCAAAGACTCTAACTGCATAAATTATTACATTCTATCCTACAGAAATAATAGCCTCTTTAGGTAGAATTTCTGGTCACCTGTATCCTGGGAATAGAATTTTATTATGTTTTGGTTTTGCATATAACAATCTACGTATATTTTATTCCATTCTTCTGACCAGTGACACTGACATCAGATTAATCTTGAAAGGGCTGATCTGCACTGCAAGTGTGGGCTGTCTGTCAGCCCGTCCTGATGAATAAATGAGCTGAAAGATAAGGAAAAGTCTTTGAGTACACTGCCCACCAAAGAAGTTTTCAAATAAAACAAAGAAACAAACTTTGTGATAACCTGAAAGCCATTTCATTATTGTGTTGTTACTCATATAAGCAGGATCTGTCCTTCTTTCCTCTGCCTGCTCTTTTTGGAGCAGTAAGACTAAATGCTACATTTACCTTTTTGGGAATATGACCTTCACACTGTGGGCACAGAAGTGAAATTTCTGACCAGTGCTGAAGTGGCAATCCCAGGAAAGTTTTCCCTGTTCCCAAAGGTAGTATGGAAGGGAGCCAGTGCACCAGGGCCCCATCTGAGCCGTGCCCAGCTCCCCGGTCTGCACAAACCCACTCTATCAATCACGGCAGGATAATGCATAGTGGCTGCGCCTGTGACAAGGAATGATGGAGTGCTGAGCACAGGCCTGGCTTCGCCTGTCACTTTGTGCATTTGTATTTCTCCAGGGCCACTTTGAGAATTTGCAGAACTTGGGCGGGGGGGGGGGGGGGGGTTGGGGGCGGAGGGAAATTGTCGCGCATTTTAAAAAATATCTTAATTCGCTTTGATTATCAAACAGCAACGCGAGTCGCAGACACGGAAAGGAGCTGCAGGATACTGGGATCCCAAATTCCATCGAGGCGATATAACTATACAAGATGTAATTTGATTAAGGGGCAGCCAATTTAATCTGGGTACGGCATGTGAAAGCTGCAAGTTTTTGCTGCCCATTTCTTCTCTGTTATACCCAAGAATAAGAATCAGAATTTTACTTTATCATAACAATAAGACGGCTGGGAAAAAGCCAGCTCTGAGTACACTCAGCATTCTTAGAGCCATAAAATGTTGAAAATGAAAAGACAAGTTCTTGTATAACTTTCTCCAAAGGTATCCTTTACACTGATAATTTTACAAAAGAGGCGCCTGCTCATAATTATTTTTGATCAAGAAAGCTTTAAGTAAATGCATTTAAAAGATGATTAAACTAATTCCCCACTTTAAATATTCACATATGCAAGAAACGTTGTTTTGTCTAAAGGAAATGCTCTCAGCAAAGGATGCACTGTGTTTGACTTTACAAAAAATATGTAACATTTAATAATATATGCTGGTCATATAAACTAAAGGGTTTTTAAAATCCAGTTGAATATACACTGCAGATACCTATTATAAAGCTGTGGAAAAGTGTTAATTAGCACAGTTAAAAACAAGTTAAACAAGAGACATCATAAAGACACCCATGCAAATTTCAAGTGAAATTTGTGTCAGCCTCCAAAATAATAGGAACATTTTAATCCCTCTGAAAAAAGACAGACAAAGATGAAATCCATTTTCCTTTTGTGACAGTTCATTTTTTAAAGTCTCAATATTGTTACACATACAGGATGAAAAACTGTATTAAGAAAGGGGTACTGGAGAATACAATCTTTTATTCTCTTAATATGCTTTTGACAGCCAAGATAAAATGCTCAAAGAAATCCTTTACAGAACAAGTTTTTGGAAGGGAAAAATACGTTTTGCTTCTAAGGAGCTCTGTAGTTCTAGGAGCCGGCTACGTGAGCAGCGATGCCCTTTTCTGCAGCTGGGCTTTCTCACGGCCAGACTGAGCCACGGCCACTCCGCGAACAGCTTTTTGTGGGTTTTTAAAGCCACAAAGTGGCTGGCGGGCAGGCGTTTTGGTTTCGGTGCCGGCCGGAGCACGGTGCAGGGACTGCTCCTACTGAAGGACAAAACTTAGGGCGAGAAGCCCAAGCCGAGTGAACCGCTCCAGACCCTCGCTGCCGGATTTGCCGGGGGATGCCCGGCTGGCACAGCTGTTTTCAGCTGAATCCTGAAAGCAAACACGGGAAAGCAGGCAGATCAGAGCGCTCAGGGTTAGGGGAGAGCTGGCTGCTCCCCGTCCCTCCCTCCCTTCGCCCGGCCCGGCCCGGCCCCTGCCGGGGCTTCCCTTCCCCACGGGGTGCGCAGCGACGCGGCAGCATCCCGCCGCCTCCCACCGCTGCTACCCTGGACGGCACGGGAGCAGGCAGGTCCGACAGGACCCGGGAGCGTCCTCTTGCCGCGGCCCCTCCCCGTGCCGTGAAAAACATCACTGAGCTTGAGGAGAAGCAGCGCCACTCCCCCCGCCGGGAGGCCGTAAAGGGAACAGCGGCCCTCGCCGCCAGCCAGGGCCCCCCGCCTCAGCTCGGGGGGAGGGAGGAGAGCGGCAACAAAAAGGAAGCCGGGCTTCCCAAATAGCCCTTCTTAGAGGGGAGGGAGAGAGAGCTAGAGAGAGACAAACATCTGGGGATTGGACCATATGCTAAAGCTTTGTCTTGTCCTTCAAAGTTAGGCTGCCCTTGAAGTGATTTGTCAGGCGGCCTAACTGTGACAGGGAGAATGTGTAGCGATTGAGAGAGGGATGGAGGTGGTGGGGGCAGGCAGGGCCCAGGGGCAGGGGAGAGGGGAGAAAGGGAACGAGGTACGGACAGAGAAACAAAAAAGAAAAGAGGAAAGGAGAGGCAGCCAAGTAGCAGGAAAGAAAGAACAAAATAGCTTTTCTCTCCATCAGAGGATGATTTTTCACATGAAAGACATACGAGGGTGGAAAGAGAGGCCGAAAAGGGGGGAAACAGCAGAGCATGAAGGAGGGGAGAGACAAAGCCTGGTAGGGGAGAGCGGAGCTGATGTGGGAAGGGAAGGACTGAGAAGCAGTGGCTGCTGATGCTCTTTCTGCCGCCACCTCTTTTTTCCCCTCTTCCCTTTTGCCCGCCAAGTGCTGAACTGATTAGAGTGTAATTAAAGCCATAAAACCCTCGGCTTATCCACCTGTTTATTCACTAAAGTCGCGGACTCATCAGGCAAATTAGCTGCTTCCAGGCTGCATGTTGGGCCTAAAGCTGGTCTGATTAATGAAGTTTATTGGAAGTTGTTAAAAGCATTAACTGAAGGAAATCTCGGCAATTCGTCATATTTAAGGGATGGAAATTAAATCTCCCCATGCAAATGAGGGGAGACTCTGAAGCGGCTTCTTTTAGCGGTGACGGGGGTGGGGACACACGAGGAGCTCTCCCCCAGGCACAGCCCCCTGGCAGCAGGTCTGAACCCATCACTAGCTTGCCTGGTCTCAACAGGATGGGCTTAACAAAAAAGGGGTGACAGATTTTAAAGGCCAAGAGTCTCGGTCCTTGGAGCCCCAAATACAAGAATCAGGCCCGGAATGAGGCAATATAATTCTTTTGATCTCTTTTTATGCTGAGGACATCTCTCTAGGTGCCCGGAGCATTGCTGGCATAGCTCATCCACACAGCGGTTTGTAAGGCAGCTTCCATGCCAGGTGGTTGTGTCCCCTTTGGTCAGACAAGCCATCTCCAGTTTATTTCTGCTTTAAATGTTTTGCACTATTAGCTGTTAGTCATTTTACGTGGCTTCAACGCAAGTACAAAAGTCTACATAAAATTTGAAATGCAAAATGGTTTTTTAAGCACCATTCATGACAAACCTTAAAACTGCAACAGTAGATGCTCTAGCTGACAAACACCTAAGAGATAAATTAAGGAGAGATGGTCTAAGCAGCAGGGAATCCTATCAAGAGCTGAATATTCACCAGTTTTAAAAGTGTTTTCTTCTGGCATGTCAATCTGATTTTATTTCTGACATGAATGGCATTTATCATACCCGAAGCTTCATGAGCCACAGCATTTTTATATTAACAATTTATAATAAAAGAGAAATTACAAAGGGTCACAACAAGGAGTGAATGTCCTGAGGAAGGGATAATGAGAAGAAAGGAAGGTCAAAGAAAACATCTTGGCCTTGCTATTTTTATTGAGTGTACAGATCACAATGGTATTATGTTTACAATTTATTTATTTTGAATATTTTCATATGAAATGAAGAAATCACTGTCATCTCATGTAAAAGATATTTGTACCCGAATATTGAGTTGCGAACGTGATAGGGAGGGAGAAGAGAAAAAATTCATATTTGATGTAATTCTAATTCTATATGCTTCTCCGTCTAATTATTACAAAGCTAATTATTTGTTACAATTATTGGATTAACATTTTGCTAATCAGTTTTCTTCTCCTTTGTAGAGCAGCATCAGAGCAGTGAAATGCAAGGTGAGAATGTTGTCTAGATTTTCAACAGAAAATTAGAGTGCCATTTTCCTTATGTGCAGATTAGTTCAGCTGCTTTGTGATTTATGACTGGTACAGCATATTCTGTATCACATCTTACTACGTGGCATCTTTGTTCCTACAGTGGTCATTTCCTAACTTTTTGGATGTGGAGACTATTTGCCGGTGGCAAAATGTCCCTCTCCCCTTCGCATCTCCCATCAGGAAGATTTTACTCATCAGACCACCCTGTGGGGCAGGTGGAACCACCAGTCTCCTCCAAACAACAGGCACAGAAACGTTCACTGGTACCAGGGCAGAGCCCTGCACACACACATACACACACACACAGTTTTGAATGCACTTCAGGCACAAAATAATGCATTTTTTTAAGACACATAGTGCCCTTAAAACACACAACTCAGCTGTTATAAGCAGCATAGGATCGAATCAGCTGCTACTAAACATACAAACCAAACCAACCCAAAACTTCCAGGCAACCTGTACAGCTGTATTTTTTTATAAACAAGAGTCAATAGAGAATGCTTCTAATGCTGCATGCAGCACAACACAGAAGGTTTTGTATTGATATTTCTGGGGAAAAAAGAGAAAAGTGTTTCAACGAAAAAGTGCTTTATTGTTATTAGCTGCAAGTTAACAAAGCATTTCCTATAGAATTAAATGGCAGCAGTATTTTCTAGTTATGTGGTTAATTGCAGAAATACAAAGGATAACTTTAATCAAATAATTCGTGGCTACTTTTGTTTTTTCTTTTTTTTCTTTTTTTTTTTTTTGCATATTTTAAGAGCATTTGCTATAAATCTATATTAGCACAAAGTGATTTAATATCAGGCAATAAAGTGCTTAAATTTCAGGAAAAATAAACACTTTGGGATTCTCATTGAATGAAAAAGAGATCTGTCCAAGACAGCTTTTTTTCCCAAATTAGCAGATTCTTCTTTTTTCTTTTCTTCTTCTTCTTTCTTTAGAAGATTACTTAATGAAATTCAATTACTTGTGGAACATACTATCAAAACACTTATTTTTCTTGATTACAAGTTCCCTCAATACATTGATTTGCCCCATTATGTGGGGTCTTTTAGTTCTGCCACTAATGAGATATGCTACTTGCAACTTTTTTCTCTCTCTTTCAGGAATATTTAAAGAGAAATATTTAGGTGAGTTCCCAAAAACTTGTAACCATACTAAAGGCAGGTGGTTTAGTTACAGATGATATTTTTGGAAGAAATATCTGATATTGTGGTGGGATATCTAGTTATAAAAGATTTTACGTGAAGAATGATAAAGCATTGCTGTGGTTAAGCACTCTCAGCCCCAACAATTGTGATTATTTATATTTTAGCCTTCTCTTCATGTGATTCTGACTTTGACAGGGGTATTTTCCTCCTCACTAAAACTTCAGTTGCAAGATTTGCTTGTGGAGGCCCAGTCAGGAACAAAAAAAAAAAGTCAGTAATTTAAACCTGCCCTTCATATATAGGTACAGAATTCCAGTTATTAAAGTAAAAGGAAAGTGAATTGCAGAACTCAGGTTGCATAAACAGGTAAAAATCAATATGTCTTCAAAACCACAAGACAATCAGTTGATTTTTCTTTTTACATCAATATTAACAGTATATCAACTATTGGAACAATGGCATGCCCAAACTCAAGATAATCTTCATGAAAACACTCAGTTAGTTGCATTTTTCTTTCCCTTGCCTGATTCAACAGTAGTGGAAACAGGGCAAATTTTATCACAGCAGAAAACTACATTATGGCATTTTCAGAGCTAAATTTAGCCCTGCGAGATCAAGAATGATCTTACAGCCAGGGCCAAATTATTCTCTCTAACTGCGCTGTGCAAAAGATGTCCTAAATGATGAAGACCCTGCTCTGTCCTTGAATAAGCACAGAAGACAGACACCTCAGTGGGAGGAGTGTGAACTGCTGTTCTGGTCAGAATTGAGTCCTAAGTGACCTCCTGCTTTTGCATGTGGTCTACTACTTAGGCACATCAAGATTGGAAAGGATACAATTTAACTGTAACCTAATTTTTTTGTCTCCTGACAGTTTACTAAACTATCAATGATGCAGTTTTTGTGCTTAATTAATTCTTTCACACTGTCTCCATCCATCTCAGCCATATATATTTGAATATTTCCTCTTATTAACATTTTGCAGCATGTTTTTTTCACCTGTGGGTAGAACCACAATGTTAATGAACGACAATTATCTTTCTTACTTATCTGAGAACTTTAATGAAGCTCCATTAAAATTGACATGATATTACTGGAAGGGTCATACAAAACCCTTTTTTCATTTATAATTTTTTTTTCTATTAAATAGAAATCTTAACCTAGTGTAGTTTTCTGGGTGACAATTCACCAGGAATCCTTTCCTGAATAGCTTCACGAAACTGGGACCTACAGGGGAATGCACTACCGTGTCCTTTAGAGGGTTCTACCGTACCTCAGCACTTAGTTAATCCCTTCGTCAAACACACTCAAGAAAATGAAAGCTGCATGTCACATTGTCAGTGTGAGGAATTGGCTAGAGGCTTTGCATTCGATTCTGGGTCTCAGAGAAGAAAATATGTTCTGGGGGAAGGCAGCCTGAACAGTTCTGTCTGGAGCCACTGTAAATGTACACATGCTCTCATTTGTAGCATTGTCACCGACCGTCCAAAATTGCAGTCTGATGTGTTATAAAAGCTTAGCATCGAGGGGCATTGCATCTGACATGCTGATTAACTATAGGAGCTGCACCTTAAAACTCCTTTTTATAGGCAGATTTTAAAAGTGCCTTAAAAAATGCTCTTTGAACCAAGACAGAGTAACAAAAAGATAGAAACATATTGTTCATGCAATTGCAGGTTAAACTTCCATCATGTTTTAAATGTGTTTCTAGATTAATATTTTGAGAATAAGAATCAAGTCATTGTCATTTTATTTTGACACACAGAATGATTTACCCTGTTTCAATATTTCCAGGAGAGAATGAAGCCCTTTTTTTCAAGTAAATCTAAATTGCAACAGCAAGTGTTGTACTGTCATTTTAATGACAGCAGTAGACTTTAAGTATGGAATGAATCAATTATTGCAAGCACAGCCCCTCTGTAAATCACTGATGGCAAATCAACCTCAGGATTATAAAATGAATCTTTGACAAGTATTCAAGGTTTCAGCATATTCTCAATAATGAGGATTAAGTACCTACTATCTGTAAAAGAAAAGTTTTATTCACTTACTAAAGGATATGTGAGTATTCATTAAGAGAATTCAGATTAACTGAGGTAGTTTTTGAAAAAGGGCATCCAGTACAACATCTGCTGAAAATCAATGATAAATATGTAAAATTTTTTTAGAAAAATGGAAAGATTAAGTGTAAGGCAGTGTATCGGAATGACTTAATGTTCTGTTTTTAAAGAATGGAGAGAAATTATAATGACATCATAAACTATCATTATGAAACTTTTTGACATTTTCATGTCAAGAAAAAGACTCTTCTTGAATCAAGAACAAATAGTGATTTCTGCTATCCATGGGCAAGTCAGTCAAGTTCAAATAAATCCTGATGCTACACTGAGAGATGATGATAACAAAGCCTCTGGACTACTCCGGTATACATTATATATTCTTGTATTTAACATTTTCACACTAAGAGAGAAATTGAATTCAAAGTTATAATTGTAGTTGAGCTGTGAAAATGGAAATATTTTTTATTTGATTGTGTGTCAATAATGCATACATTTTTTGAGAAGATTTTGTAGTAAATATTTCATATCACTTTGCTGTTTTTGCCAGTACCCCAACATTATTGCATTGCCTTTTTCTTATTTCCAGAAAATAATGCAAAATTGAGAACCAGTGTTATCATAATTGTAGACCAACATAATTTCATGATAGAATAAAGCATTGTGTTCTGTCATAATTTGTATTTTAATTATTAATGAGAGCCTTTGCTTTAACTGTCAGAATTTTTTATTAATGTCTTATGATATTTGCATACTCTTTGCTTTTATATAAGGGGAAGATATAGAGGGAATATATATTTATTTCCAATATATTTATACAGTTTTTCCACGGAAGGTTTGCTTTTGAAAGCTTTAACAATTGACTTCACATTGATGGGGAGATGTTTTATATACAATGGGATGAGGGAATAAAAAAAAAATCTACAATAATGCTACACTTTACAGTTTGATATTCCCTTAGAATAACTGAAAGCAACTTCAAATTGGAATAAATCTCTGCTGCTTGTAACAAAATAATGTGCCTGTTTACTTGTACTGCTGCATTTCTATTAAGTTCTTTTAGCCAAAATTATATTTCTTTTATTTGTATCTGTGCTTATTTGTATTTCTTCTTGTTTATGGCACAATGTGTCTCTTTGGCCCAATATGTATGATACACAGTTTAATATTTTTATTCTGCACTAAATGGTCAATTCATTACAAATTAATTCAATATTTCTAAATTGTATAAACCAGTGAACGCTTTGTTAAAATAATATATTCTGCATAGGAATGAGAATGTTTATAACTCTAATAGCAAAAGCATAACTGCATAATTTTGCAATAACTGAATTTTAGAATTAATCAAATATAAGTGTGCACATTTGCAAAGTGTAAAATTTAGATAAAATATGTGTATATTAGAAAGAAAAATGATTAAACAGTTACAGCTCAAATTACAGAAAAAAACATGAGAATAAGCATTTCTCTTAAGAACATTTCTGCAAATAAGAGTGGCTGTAATTATTTTGCTGTTTATCTAAGACTCTTAAGTTGTTAAATGCAAATGATTTTGAGCTATTGATTATGAACACTTTGCTGCTGCTCTCAACCAAGTGTTACAGTATTCTTTTTGTGTATTTCAGTGGTGCTTTTTCTAACTGCCCCGTTTTTATTATTGTTTATTATTATTTATTATTATTATTGGAGTAAGACATTCAAGTCACCGGCTTGTCAGAGGAGCCAGTAGTCTACAAAGAGGCCGTTTCTCAGTAACCCCCTACAATTTGTTTGCAAATGATCTTAAAGATCATTACAGTACAGCCTGTTACATTACATTACAGTTACAGTACAGCCTTAGAAATAAGCACGAATAGCGATGCACTTTTGCAAAAAACAAAACTGGAGGGATTAGGGAAAATGCAAGTGCATAAAACGTTTCTTTCCATTGTGCAGGCAAAGGGCTGAGGTTTTGCAGTAAAAGTCTGGCATCTGGTGGTCCCAGGAAGCAATGGCATCCCACTCCAGAAGCAGACAAGGTGGTCACAGCCTGAATTAGCTCATCAGCTTGTAATAAAGTAATTATTTCCAGCGTATGCTTATGTGAGGACTCCCAATTCTGAAGGACACCTCAGTATTCATTACCACTGGTTGGGTTTTGTTTTCACCCTAGAATGTCTGCATTTCTTCCCAAAGAGGGAAATAATTGCACGTATCCTGAATTGTGATGGGCTTTGAAATGCCAAATAATACCCCGTGCAACCCTCAGCAGAAGACAGGGGAGGAGACTTACTGCCATTTCCCACCAGTAGTGCTTGGAGGACGTAAAAATAATTAGGAGGCCAAGACCCAAGAGTGCCATTCCAGGAAAGGAGAATTTCTTGTATTCTCTGATGAACCATAATAATATGCTGCCACACAACAAAATTTATGAAAAACCATTCCTTCCCATGTTCCTCTAAGAGCACTGACTCAGCAGAGGTTGTGGAGGTCTGGGTGGGGAAGGACCACAAAGGTAGAGACCTTCAGAAATATGAAGTTCATTCTCTATCTTTTCAGGCAGTGACATAATACGATCCCTCTCAACAAGTGACAAAGAATTCAAATTTTCACTTTTTTTGACCAAGAGACCCTTCCCAACTCTGGTTACTTTAAAGAGTTATTAGTTATCTTCTAAGTTATCAAGCTGTCTTTGAATTAAATAGTGCTTCACCTTTCCCTTCTTCATATACCAAATGCACATTTATAGACAATGATAAAAAGTTGGTTGATCTCCTCTCTCCAGACAGTCCCCATTATAATTATCACCTTGCTACCTTTTCCTTGAGCTTGCTTATTTTTTAGAGTAAAGTAAAACATCTCTCTGGAACAAGGATGGCCAAAATTACATAGTGATTCACATGAGATCTCTCCCAAGCTAATACTAATGGCATGGATTCTCCATCTTTATGGGAAACACAGCTCTGGATGTAGTCTTGCATTCTCCATGGCTACAATATGAAAAAGTTTACAACTCTGCATGACCCAATTGCATACATAGGTCATCCTCATCTCATTCCCAGAGAAGCTTTATTAATAATCTTCCTTCAGCCTCCTCTTCAATATTACCTGATGCCATCACTCTTCACCTGTCTTATAATTTTCCTCAAAAATGGAGTCTTTCCTAAGTTATTGTTTTTACTAATCTATCAGACTTCTGATTGCTTTACTGAAGTTCAGAAGGATTCTGTCTCCAGTATTTCCTTTGTCTGGCAAACAAATACAGGTATCAGTTCTCTCTTTACATTTGCCTCCATTTTTTAAGAATTATTCTTCCTTTAAAAATTTCGGATAAAGAGTTAGACAAAAAGGAAAGGGACCAAAATTACCTCTAAATCTCTATTGCTGCCTTTTAAATACAGGTACATTATCCATTCTTTATCTGCCTGGTGTCACACAGAAAACAGATACAGTCCAATACTTGATACCATGTTTTTATCCAAGAGCCAAATCTTGCAACCAAGCCCTCTTACTTCCATTCAGGACTTTGGGGTTGTATTTTTCAGTGTATATATTTTAAGCTTTTCCAAGGTGTAACTGAGCCTGACTTTTGACAATGCTTATATTATCATTACACTTTTGGACTTGTAAACCAGAGGTTATTTTCCTGATCTCTTTTCATATCTTGTACTTTGCATGTTTTGTCTGGTGCCTTTTCAAGGTTATTATTTATCCAGTTGGAAAGTTTCTTCCCTTGAGCTGCAAAAAAGTTCTAGGTAACACTAGGAACCTTGACATAATGACATGCCAGATCTCTTCCATATCCAAGTCCCTCAGCTTCCCTGCAGACCTGCTTTTTTTTTATTTTCCTTCTTTTTTTACCTAAATAAAATGGAAGGACATTTAAGGATGTCTCCGCCCAGAAAATTTATTAAACACAATCTTGTTTTTAAAAAGGGTAACCTAAAAGAAAGCAAAACAACACAAGTACATAGGCATTTGCATGCTGCATTTTTCTGTACTTCATACAGTGTCCAAGCAGCTTCTCAGGGAAGGATCATAATCATTTATGTATGTCAAGTACATAGAACCACTCTGAGTAAAATAAAAATGAGTAACATTGAAGTGCTGCTCTTTCACTGAGCATAAAGAATAGGCTGACCTATGCAACACTTCAAGGGTCTTACAGATCTGTGTCGTGCTTGTACAATAAAGGAGAGGGGGAAAAAAGGCTTATTGTTATTTTTAAATGATAATTTTCAGAGGGTGCAGGGTTCGAGAGGGTAAAGGAACAGCCAAATGGTTATATCCCTTTCAGCAAAGGGGCAGTTTGGGATTTTTTGTTGCACAGCAACATGAAAAAGTACTGAGCTGATGAGACTGTCTGATACACCAAGAACAAAGGAAAACTCTGCATACAGCAACTTCGACTTCCAAGTAGCCCATAGAGTCACACCTGTGATAAGGCTTCAGCAGTCCTGCTTTCTAGAGCAACCCTCACCACTCCTGCTGCTAGAATATTTTCTATGTCCAGTTCTACTCCTCTACTTCTTTCTTTCTTTCTTTCTTTCTTTCTTTCTTTCTTTCTTTCTTTCTTTCTTTCTTTCTTTCTTTCTTTCTTTCTTTCTTTCTTTCTTTCTTTCTTTCTTTCTTTCTTTCTTTCTTTCTTTCTTTCTTTCTTTCTTTCTTTCTTTCTTTCTTTCTTTCTTTCTTTCTTTCTTTCTTTCTTTCTTCTTTCTTTCTTTCTTTCTTTCTTTCTTTCTTTCTTTCTTTCTTTCTTTCTTTCTTTCTTTCTTTCTTTCTTTCTTTCTTTCTTTCTTTCTTTCTTTCTTTCTTTCTTTCTTTCTCTTTCCTGCCTTGGTTGTCAGATAGTGTTCTCCCCAAAATGAGAAGACCCTCTCTTTGTCACTCTCATGCTTTTCCCTTCCCCAGATGTGTTTTCATACCCAGAACCCCAGGAAGAACATCGCTTCTCATGACCAAGGATTATGGTGCTATTCCAGCTCCTTTCCTGGTCTGCATCACTTTCCCTAAAAACACATGAAGGGCTAAAGAACAGGAGAGGCCAGAGAAGAGAGCTAGAGGATATATTTGTGTGGTGGAAAGGATGCATCATTCACAAAAGTGGTTGAGAGTTGCAGCTCTGTCAGTGTAGGACTAGGAATGGCCTAGTCCTACACTGACAGAGGAATGGCCGCTCCTCTGTGTGCAGATCAGTGCAGACACAGTACCTGGAGCACCTCCACCTCATTGTGTACAGTCCCTTTTCTCCATCAGCCTTCAAAATGTAACATTGAGAAACTCAGGAGATCCTATTACAGAGAAGCATCGCAATGTAGCCAGAAATATAAAAGTAGAGAACAGAACAAGGGTCTCTGACCTTTCTCTTCTACCACTAAGCATTACCTGCAGCAGAAAGAGAAAACAAAATCTTCAAAACCATGCTAGTTTATAAAAATACTTCTGCTGCATACCAAGACAACCTAAGACATTTCCAACACTTTTATTTTGCATTGTTTCTGGTTGCAGAATTGTGCTTGATGCAGAGACCAGCATGAATTCTCAAGGCATTGTGCAAGCCACAAAGGCTGGGATCAAATATCATGTCTCATTGTATTTGCAGAGGATGCCTGTCATTGTCAGTCTTGTCAACTCTCATGGACTCCACTTTTTGCCCTGTGCTTACCCCATCTCTTCTTTCATTAAAAACCACAAAAGTTTCTGTCCTTGTAGATTTGCAAAGGGAAAAGAGAATTCCCAAGGGCTTAGAAACCAGGCAGCAAATTAATACTGCCATCAATGATTATTCTTTGAGATTTTATTATTTTAAAGGCAGACTCCTGACTTTCAGGGCCTGATTCATGGCTTCTGAACTGTAAAGTTCAGCCAGCCTTGCACTTGGCAAGCATCTGGAAGTGAAATGTGTGCAACCAAGCTCTATATATAATTCTGTAAAATGAGAGCTGTTTATCTCAGTAGCTGAAATATTCATTATTAAAAATAAGCATTTCAACATTCAGAGGGTGAATCATGTGGGCTGAGAATAACAATGACCTGGGAAATAGCAAAATACCTGCATGTCTCTACAGAGTCCTAAATGGATATAGCTGAGAGGGTCTGACCCTGCACAGGGCAGGTGGGATGAGAACCCCTACTGGCACACAGACACCTGCCCTTACTTTTGGCTTGATCTTTTCATTTTAGCTTGGCTGCTCTTCCTTGTGGCTAGGACCACTCAGAAACCCAAGATATTAGTGCTGAGTTTGCTGAGACAAGGGAGGAAGGTGATGAAAGGGGTGAAACTGGAAAACACCAATCATTGCAATTTTTCTTATTTGGTAGACAATACGGGCTGTGAGTTGAGAAAATGCCTTCTGCTCCCCCCTTTAAAGAAACATCTGCCATTTGGCCAAGCTTTAGGTTTGAGAAGTCACACCACTTCAATGTGACCACTAAATCTCCTCAGATTCTTCCTTTGTTTCACTTTCTTTGCATGCAGAAATGTTGCAGGCTACTGAGAGCCTCCTCAAAAGTGGTGCCAACTCCCTTCAGCCCAGGCCTAGAAAATGAAACTGGGCCTTCCTGGAAATGGCAATACCAGAATAGGAGAGAGTCACTACAGCTGAGAATTTGTTTCTCTGCTGACTTTGCTTCCTGGCACCAGTTCAGCAGATTAAAAGGAGCCTTCAACCTGAAATGTTGAATAAACAAGAAATTGGCAAATGGATGTGGAAAAAAATGCATAGACTGGGACAAGGATGCAGTGGGGATTTTCCAGTTTAGGTTAGTTTTGTTTTTTTCAAGATAGAAGGTAAAGTAAGGACAACTGGGACAAACCATGATGGAAAAGCAGATGTTGATAAGGAAGGCTAGGGTGAAGGATGTAGTATGTAGTAGCTGTTTGCCTCTGTCAGTGGCATTGGGTTAGTTCAAGCTGGCATGGTGAAAGGAGCTTGTTCTCTTTAAAATGCCAGCCTCCAAGGCAAAGCCAAGCCAAGCTTTTTTGCCAGCTTCAGCAATAACATTTTCACATGCAATTTCCACATTGATATGATTAATTGTTAAATCAAATAAGGAGCCGTGTGATGGAAAAGTCATTGAACTGATTTGCCAAAATGAATAAAGTGTGGTCTAGTCTTGCTTAAAATCAAACTGGGAAGGCATTTACTAATAAACCCAGAGGCCTCCAAAAAGCAGAAAAAAAATAGTTTCATAGCAAATATCTCTGAGTGATGCCTTGGAAAACTGCTTCTGTCTCTGCTACATTAACAATTCTAACAGGACTGGGCAAGGTCCTTAAAGCCATTTCCTTAACCATAGATGCTAGATGGGAGCTGAATCACTGACCCATCATAGCTAGAGCTGCAATCCACAGGGATGAGCTTCAGAGGTGGGATGTGTCACTTAATACTGTGCACACCAAACAAACCAAGGTCTAACTATCAGAAACTTCTACATTAATTCCCTGTGTGTCTCCCTTTTCAATACACTGGGATATAACAACTTCACTCCAAAGCAAATGCAAGGATAATCTAATCTGGGTTTGTAAAGTCAAACTGAAGTTATGTGTACTCACAACATGGAATCATATTCTGAAAACTGAGGATAAAAGGAATATCAAACATCTGTTTTTTACGTGAACATCATGCAGCCCATGTAGTGAAGAGACAAAATTCTCATAGAAAATGAGAATTCAGAATACAGTTCATGATCGTGTGATTTGAGATGTTGCCAAATATGAAAGGCCTTACCAAACCCTGTGTCCTGCAATACAAACCCCATAAAAGTCCTTTTTACAGGTGTGTTGGAGTTAAAGCATCTGAGCACCCTGAGGACAAATGGGGAAAGAAAAGTAAATAAAGTATTTACACCTTCTTTCAGGAAATAACAGCACACGTCACATAAATTGCAAATTTTGGTCTTCAACACTGACATTTGACTGCCTTGTGGTATCCAGTAACAAGGGCATTTTCCAAATGAAGCTGGAGGAAGTGCCAGTGGCTGTCACAAACACTCAGACAACCCAAGAAGTGGGTCTGCCTGCATAATTTTGCATGCATATGGCATTGGTAGCTTTCCTGTTGAAAACATGGAACTTATGACGTCAGACTAGCAACGGAGACTGAGAAAACAAAATAGCAAAAGAAAGTAATTTTAAAAGCTAATAAAAAGAAATTCTAGTTGATGTTGAATTGAGAAAATCAATAGCAGTGTAGTGGGATCTCATCTGTGCCACCTCTTTCAGAAAATGAAGAGTTCCCTTGGATCATGTGTCTCCTATCCACACAGAAATGAAGGGCAGTCTGGCATGTTATTAGATGTGACTAGATCACATCCTAAGATGATATAACACCAGTAAATATTTTCTAGCCTGGCATTAAAAGCTGAATGCTTTTGGTAATGAGTCCATCCTTTTTAATTCTGTCACTTAAAAAATGTTTTTAAACATTTAATCAAATCCATATACAATATTAACAAGTGCTGAGGCAGAAAGGGAACCTATTGATCACAGGTGATACATCTAGAAGCAATGCAGTGTTTACAGTGAATTGTCTCTCAACTGAATAATGATTTAATCATTTACAGGGAAAATCCTTGCCAAAAAAAAGTCTCACACTGAGATACTCATTCTTTCTCCTGGAATCCCATTGCTGAGATGGAGTTCTGTAAAGCACTTCACACAAATTTTATTGAAACTACTGTATAGTGCTTTATGTGAAGGATATGGAAGCACATAAAGTATTGTGCAGTAAATTTTGTAATGAAGGGCCACAAATGGCTTGTTAAAGATCCCTGTGTGGATGTCGAGTTTAACAGCAAGTATTGCTCGACTAATGTATTTTTTAAGCAGTTTTTGGTCAAACAAAATCTTTTCAAGAACAAGGTTACTGAGATAAATTACTTCATTTATCATTCTAAGAATAGTATTTTGATTGAATATGTGATTTGTCTTCTTTTAGAAGTTTTATCACCTAGTTGTGAGCTGACCAGTTCAGCAACCTGAATTTTCACAAAGCATCACTCAAAAAATGGTGAAAATGAGCTAAGCAAATACTTTGCAATTAATTATTTACCCTTTTTCTGCAATTTTTGAGCAGATGCTCAGATTTATTCACTATTTAGATTTACTTTGTGGGTTAACTGGAAAACTATCAGATTAGGAAGACTTGGCATTTGTTCATTGAAAACTTTAGGTCAGTAAAATCCACTCAGAGAAGCTTTATGGTTTTGATGCTCAGGCTTGATTGACCATGAAATGTTAATTTTAAAAAGTGCTATTAGATAGATAACTGCAAATGCATCTCTGAAATGCCCTTTCATCAAAGCAGCCCATAAGCTCTCTTAGTTTAAAATTTTTAAAGAGCAAACATTGAGGAAAGGATCTGACTTATGCAATTTGTCATTATCTAGATCTGTGGAACCATAAGACACATGGTCTGGACCAAGAAATTAATTTCTAGAATTCAAGTGAAAACTTTTGCAAAATTTTCTGCAACTCCACTAAGCATCCCCTATACATTGCTATTAACTTCAACAGCTCTGGAAGTTACTAAAGAGCATGTGCTACTGAGTGTGATGTGCAAAAATCAAGATCAACAAGATTTAAGATAATGTTGTGCATTCCTTCACAAATGTTGAATTTAGTGCTCGTGGCTGATGTTTGAATAATTTCCCAAACAGTCGGAGTCTCTGTTAACAAAAAGTTGCATAGAAGCAGTATCAAGGCAATTCTTTTTCTGCTCAGAAGTGTCAGGAGCCACCATACCTCAAGACTATTTTTTCTGTTGTGGCTGCCAGCTCAAGATGTTAATTTTTGTCTCTATTAATTTTGATTCACTAAACCACAGCTATTGACTCAATTCACAGAGACAATCAAAAAGCCTCATGACAGAATTCACTGGCCACTGCTAATCCTCCTACACATAAGACAGTGATAGTATAACCCCTAAAAAGTGTAAGGGGTCTGATATTGATCCTTGATCCTACTCCCTTGATCTCTCTTTAGCCAGCTGAAGCTAAACTTTAAAAAGGGTAATTTTAAATAGTATTTACCATTGCTTGAGCACACACAAGCAAAAGTACCCACACTGTACTTTAACTGCTAAGCAGTAAAAAACCTTTGCAGAGTGATCATGCTTCTCTGCTCCAGTTTGACAATGAAAACGGCTCAGAGCTGACAGGATTCTACATCAGTCACCCCATCATGGTCATTGCATGGGAAGAGGACTTAAGAGAGCTGATCTGCCCTGTCACTCTGGGGCAAAGGATAAACACGCTGGGATTTTTTAAAGCCTTCCTTAGGTCCACCTAGCATCAATCAACACAAGTGACAAACCTCCTGACAGGACAGACAATTGCCAGCAGATGTGTGGTGCAGGTTGTTTGGTTGGTGAACTTCCATACTGTGGCAGGAATAAAAGGAGAAGCATGAAACCAAAGCCTCGGACTTTGCAGCAGTGAAAAAAAGACCTTGGAATTTCACACCTTGAAACTGTTGTGAAGCGGACAGAAACTGGAACAGAGATTATAAGACTATTCTTTGATAGGAAAACAACAGTGTTCATGCAGCAAGAACAAAATACTCTGGCACACAATGTAAGTGCAAAATTTCTGTTGGTGTTATCAGGAGGCAAAGTCAGAGATTACAGGTAGACCACAAGCGAAATTGCTGTAACTGTCCTTGGGGATCTCCAGTGAGCTTCTCAAGGCTCTGCACCTTTGAGGTCATATCTATTTGAATGTAGAGGTGCCTTATTTTGTCTTTTACATCAGTGAATATGATTAAACTCCTGCTGTTGTGCTAAATTTCAAAGATTGTAAAAAGTCATGGGAATTAAAAAGGTCACTGCAGTATTTCATTTCAATAGCAAATCTGTGGAATAATGTTGTACAAGTACATAGGAAACTACTTTGAAAAGAGAACTTGTCGATGACTTAGTTCTAGTGAAAAATAGCAGACATTTGGAAAATGGAATTCTGCTTCCAAAACTTAGAAATGGGCAGATAAGCAGAAATGGGCAGAATAGAGTCCTTTCAAACATCAAAGTACAGAAAAGACGCACAATTCCAAAAATATTTGTGTAACATATACGCTTTATATTCACACATTTACAAATGGTAAATTCTGCTTCTATACAATATAAGCTGATGAGGAATCCTTTGTCTAGAAAGATATATTCCGTGTGCAGACACAAAAGACAAGACTTCTATGTAGAACAAAGCAGCACGTAAATGTTTTAAACCCATTTGTAAAACAATTTGAACTTTAAATAAAGCTTTTCTCATTCCTTGTTGTGCTGGTTTGAAAGCAAAACTAGTGAAAGACACCAAGTCAGAAACACAATTTAATAAGAGGAAAAGAAAAGAAATAAGAGAAAGTAAAATAAAAGTAATAGTACAAAAAACCACTGACAGAGTCAGATTACCTAACACCCTGTTAGGGTGGTAGTGGCAGTCCAGATGAGATGGTCTTGTCGAAGCAGTGATCCTGTAGAAACGTCTGGTAGCTCTTGTCTCCTCTGGGAGTCCAGTGGATAAAAGCTGCCTGTGCTGTCCCAAACCCTGGATTTATCCAGGTGGGAAGGCTTGGCTCCTCTCCCTGGGCAGAGCATCTCCCAGTGGGCTGATCTCATTCTATGAGTCATGCAGTGGGTCCTTGATGGCCCATTAAACAGAGATAACTCCCGGAGGGAGTTATCTATGAGTCACGTGGCAAGGCATTGTTAGGCTCGTTAACAGAAGATAAGGAAAACACTGCCCCACCTTGGCTCCAACGGCTCATGGGGATAGAATACAAACCTTGGGCACAATTTTACATTGTAACCTAGGACACTTGTGTATACATATGTTTTTGAATAATCTCATATTTACTTTCTTTCATTTTAATCAGACACATTCCTCCTTATGAATCCTTGGATCAGCATAATTTCTCCTGTTTTAAAAACTGTACTAAAACTCCATTAATCCCAGTGGAGATGTAGCTCTGCAAATAATAAAATTTTTCTTCAGGAACAGAAAAAAATACAATTCCAACAGTGAATATAAAAACTGTGGATTTGTCTAAATCCTACAGCACAGAAGTCCTAGCTGAACACTGTACAAAAGCATGATGGCATATGAAATGTCTCGGACATACTTAAGGTTCATGGAACCTTGGCACCTTGAAGCATCTGACTAACCTGGAACTGAAGAGGGCAAGATCTAGGGTAAGTGTAAACCAAAAACTTTTACCTGTCTACAGTCCTTCTGGGCTCTTTATTTAGTCTTTTTCAGAATGGCAGCATCACCAGGGGAATTTTGCTGTTAACTTTTAAAAATACACAGTGTGTTAAAAGGTTTAGGGTTTTATTTTTGTTGGATGGTTTGTTTTGAAGAGCTTACAGGTCAGCTCAATTGAATGACAGAAGTATACCCCTTACAAAAAGGCCATCATCTTGTGAGATTTCAAACATTGATGCCAAAGTACAACACTTAAATCTTCTGGACATGTCTCCAGGATTTTTAGCAAGGACAAAATATTTTTTTATTCTTTCAGGAGTCTCTGCTAAAATTTATCAAGTGCATAAATGAAAAGAGAAGGTTAATGAAAAACTTTTTAGGCAATCTCAAGAACAAAAGGTGCCTATGTGGAAGACATAGCATAATTAAAAGCTGTTTACTATTTTTGAATGTTGGTGTTTCTCTGATGTCTAAATTCAAGAATTAATTTATATTTTTTTACAGCACAGAAGATTATTTCAGGCCCTTCCAGCAATCTGGACAGTAGAGAAATATACGAGGAATGCTTAGCAGGCTACTTTTGTTGAATAGCCATCAAGCACAGAAAAAATTCAACCTTGTTATCATTTCTATACATCACCTATGTGCTTTGATGACAATGGACACAGACCTGATGTTATCAGACCTTGAGGAATATATTAATGCTATGGAATACATGCTGGTGCAAAACAAAAGGGAAAGTAAATTAATCTTCTCACACTGCAAGAGGTGAAGCAGAATCCCTAAAATAAAAAGAGATCCAAGCCTCCACTATTTTTTTTCTTTTCCCAAACTAAGCCTGAATGCTTTTCAGTTACAACATCACTGAATGCTTTTCAATTACAGCACTACTGTCACCTTCTCCACTGGTCTGGCCCAGAGTGTGAATGTATGAGGGGATGTATGCAACACAGAGAGCCTCTTTTCACCAGAGAGGAAATAAGCCCTCTGTCATTTGAAAACTAAATTTTCCTCTTGCTCTTTACCTGTCCCAGCACAGTACCCAAGAGCTACTTCGTGTGGTAGCACTAACATGTTTAGCGAGCTATTTTTGTGGTGCTCTCCCGCGTGTGGGCGAAGGTGTCCTTGAGAGCACTAGCGAGTTTTGGCTGGGCAGCGCACACAGATGCACAGGGACAGGTGTGCCTGTGCTCTGGCCGTGCTGCCCGGTGGCTGGAGGCCAGCCAGCTCTCCTCAGAGCTCCATGCAGTGGTCACACTGTCACGCTGAGCCCCGGCAGCTTGCTGTGCCTCCAGCAGCCTGTGCTCTTGGGACAGGTTATTCAAAAGCCTCAAAGTGATCACAGAGGTGCACACACTCCATTTTACCAACCCCAAAGCCCAGCAAGATGCAGGGGGTTTTTTTCTGCTGTGCTGTGTCAAGCTAGACCATCCAAACTGCATTTCCATGAGCTGGGGACTCTGCAGCAAGTGGTTGGTGGCACTGGGCCTCCCAGCACACATCCCTGTGCTGCTTCCTCAAACTGTGGTCAACCAGGCACCCTGTGACAGGATGGGCAAAAATGCTGATCTGCTTCCCTCATAGTTGACAACATCAAGACACAGCACTCTTCATCTTCACTACACTTTCGCTGTCACCTGGGCAGCAATCTCGAGGCAATGCAAAATGTAGCTAGTGAGTGTCCTGGCAGGCGCAGGCAGCTTTGCTCTTGCTGAATTCTGTCATATAAAACTATACCTGGAAGAGTCCCTCAACCTTTCCTATGGAAACTTGTTGAGAAAGTTGGGGTTTTTCAGGCTGGAAAAGGCAAGGTTCCCAGGAGAACCTATAGCACCTTCCAGTACCTAAAGGGGTTTAGAAGAAAGCTGGAGAGGGACTGTTGACATGGGCTTGTAGTAATAGAACAAGGGGGGATGGCTTTAAATGGAAAGAGAGCAGATTAGATTAGATATTACAAAGAAATCCTTTGCCGCGAGGGGGGTGGAACAGGGGTTGCCCAGAGATGGATGCCCTATCCCTGGAAGTGTTTAAGGTTGGGTGGAGCTCTGAGCAACCTGGTCTAGTGAAGGTGTCCCTGACTATGGCATTAAAATACTGAAGTTTGAGATACTCTGTTGTTAGGTTGTTCTCCAATCAGGACACAGCCATTTATCTGTATTTTTTTAATACAATTTTCATGCCATAATGAGGCTCCTTGGTAAGTTCATGGAAGGGGCTCCATGGAGCATTTTGAAACACTAAATAAACCTAGTAAGATCCAGCATCAAATTCTTATAATTATGATAAAAAGCATGTTAAGTTCAGGTTTGTGAAAGCTATTGAGAAAATCCAGGGGAAAAATCAATGTTGAGATCCTGCTTTTATGCATTTTACTGGTAATTGGGTCATTAGAAGTAGAAGCAGAAGAACTAAGAATTGCACACAATTATTCTGTGCAGACAGCAATATCCAAGGCTGGAAGTAATGTCTTCACCTTGAACATAGTGAAGCTGTTGAAAGGCTCAAGTATTTTGTTGGAGGAGTGCAAAGATAAAAACTGAGGTAAGAAGGTAAATTTTCAAAGGATCGAGAAAATTCTACAATTAAAATTGAGCTTATTTCATCAATCTTTGCACTTCTGAATTAAAATTCACTTCCTGCACATGTTCTTCAAATTCAGCCTACAATGTATAAACTTTTTGAGATACTTCTAGCATCAACCTCAAAGAAAATTTGTGGAAGCTTAGGAAAGGAAATAAACACAGGCAAAGAAAATTATACGAAATATTCAAACTGATTATTTGGCAATTTTCCACTTTCAAAAATTATCAACTTATGAGGATTTTAATATCTCATATTTCACTATCAATATCAAAAACTATCTTGAGAGAAAAGATAATGGTCTCTACTTTCTGAATATATACTGAAGAGGACATGGAAGGAATGATATCTAGAAGACACCTGTTTGGCCTGGAATCTTTATGGATGGAAGCCATCCATAGAAAAGGTCATTTAAATCCTTGCTACAGTATAATTTTAAAGCAATATGAAAATAATTAAGACCTTTCTATTGCTGTGCTTTGTTCTGTGCAATTCCTCACTGAACAATTGTACTGTCAACTTTGATAGTTTTCCTTAAATGAGGAAATTCACCATTGGCCAGAAAGGCCACAAAGTCTACACTTCTATCTCTGTGGCAGCTGCAAAGCCTGGAGTAGGCTGTACAATATGAATTTTAACAGCAGTAAACTGAGACATGGAGCACATTAATTTTCCAATAATCCCTGCAGAGCACGTGTGTGTGTGTGTGTGTGTGTGTGTGTGTGTGTGTGTGTGTGTGTGTGTATCTGTTTCCCAAAGGGCCACTAATCTGAGGAGCAGATAAGCATCTTGCCCAAGGCCAAGAAGCAAACCTGTAGCAGAAATGGGGAAAGCACCTGAAGAATTTTGTTTCAGACTCTTATTTTAACACCCAGGCCATCCTCCACCTTCTCACTTCAACACTGGTGAAAGATCTGCTCAGATCTAATTTGAGATAGGGTAAGACTATAAGAGCATGGCCACGTTGAGAACCTCTATTTTCTTTGTTATACTGCATTTTCAGGGGCATGCTACTCCTCCAGTGGTTTACATTTTACAGAGGAACTGGCATAAAACGAAACCTTTTTAAATTGGTTGAAATCTTGCTGTTCCCTGGGTGTTAACAACAAACGATTTCTTGTTAAAGAAGTCACATACATTTTAGCATAGCTGCATGAAAACAGAAAAATCTTGCTCCCACACTGATTGACTGAGAATCTTGTTAATCATTGCAGTGTGTATCATTAATTCATTATTCAGCTGTGATATGCTTTCCCTGCAACTACTTAAAATATATAGTGAGCGAATACTCACTTGAATACAAAGTACTTTCAGATTATAATATTTTATCATGGTAAAGAAAGCTCTAAACCTCTTATGAGCCCTTACGATTTGACACATAAGATGTGGCAAAAAGTTGAGGCACAACAGCCACCATTATAAATATTTATAGACATACCTAAAGTCTTATATAAAGTTCATCCTGTTAAAGGACATGTTTTATGTTGTACAATTCCTCTTAGAATATCAATCTAATAAGCACCAAATGAGGCTGAAGACAATGCTGTTATAAAAAATGGAGAAAAATGATTAAAATGTGATAATTATACTGACGGTTTATATGCTCAATCTAATCAACCAAGCTTCCAATTTGTCATAATGTACACTCACTCATACATTATTGCTTAATTATAGCAACACTTCTTTTTCGAAAGGTTGTCAATCATGCAAATGCCTATCATTTTTCTCTATTTGCATTTAAGAGATATATTTTTACTTCAGTTCCAAAGCCCTCTGAGAACCTGAATTAACCCCAGCTCCTTCTTTTGTTTGCGATGCACATCCCTGTTTATTCACCATTTGCTGTCTGTGGTAGTTGTGCTGCGTGATTTGCTGCTTTACAGTTCATCTGCTGCCAAAGGGATTTTTGAATCTTGTCTCTGTTCCTGAACCGTGGTCTCGGTGATCTATGTGTTCTTAGGAACTGCAGACCTGAGCTTGAACTACTCAGGTTTGATGTGAATAAAATTATCAGACAATCTTGTCTTCTGTTCTGGGTTTGTCTTATTAGTCCTGCAGGGATGGGAAGAGGGAAGATAACTTTCCCTTTCCTCCATGGGTAGCCCTACCAAAATCAGTGGGGCTGGTTCTGGGCTGTAAATTGTGAAAAAGTGTGAAAAGACATTCTTTATAAGTACATCCTAACGTTCACATTCTGTTGCACATTCCATTCTGAATTGTTCTTCCTCTGTTTCTTTTGGCTATTTTAAGAATGTATCTTTAAGAACCTCTGGTCCCTTCTGTACCCCATCTTCTCCAGCTTTGTTCTAGTGCATAGGTGGAAGACAAATTTGGCATTTTATGAGAGCACGGAGCACCACAGCAAGAGAAATGCTGAACAGGACCCATCAGCATTGGTAACAAAGGGAAAACTTATGGAAGTTGGCAGGAATTGTACAAATACATTGGGAGCACTAAGGCAGCAGGAGAAACTGTGCAGTGCCACCAGCAGGCAGTCTGGTAGTAAACAAAAGGAGGTGCTCTAATATGAAATATACAGCTCCAGACTGAGAATTAAACCCCCTTGTTACCAATCCTACTGATTCGAAAATTCTGTGAAATGACACCCCAGCAGGAATCACTCCCTTGCATGCTATATTATTCTGCTTAACCTTCTTTTGCTCTTATACATTCTATCACACTATATTCTCTTTGAAAATCTAATAGTTTCTTACACAGATATTTCATATGCAGTACACAAACATATTCTACTTGAGCTTTAGATGGTAAACAAATAAACAAATAAAAGAGCAATTCAGACTATCAGTTTGGGTGGCAAAGGAATTAAAAAGACAAGACAAAAACATGGTATCATGCTAGGAAAATTTCAAGTTATTATTTGAAGGTTGGCTTAGGAAAATCTCAATATATTTCTGGTAAATGAGGCATGAAGCATATTCTTAAAAATATGGTGTCCAGAAGATAGTACTACCCAATATTTTATCCTAATGGCAATATATAGTACTTTAAAAAGCTTGAACTTTAAATCAAACACTTTGGGGAGGACATGGACAATCTATTAGTTTTTCAAATAGAAGTTAGTATCAATATGAAGATGAGAGAGTAAACCATTTCTGGGAGCTTACTTGGTTAAAATCTGTTTTAAAATTGGAGTGTGGCTTATTCTTTAATTAGTACATAGGCAGCGTGAATGATCTTCCCACATCATATGGACTTCTCCAAAACCTTGTATTTCTTGACTGAAGTCATTAATATATTGTTGGGTTAAGATAACCCTTAATGCTCACACTCATGAAGGATGCACTACCTTTGATCCAGTACAATAATTTGGTGACAAAACTATAGTATTTTCCATGCTTGCAGAGAGTGCAGAAAAAAAAAAAAATCAAAAAAAAAAATCAAAAAAAGAACCCCATAGCATGCCTTTGAAAGACAGGATACTTTACTATTTCTAAATAAACATTTAGTGTCAGAAGCCCATTTTGTTCATATCATAATTTATTCTGAAGAAATTTATCTTCCCTATTTTCCATTTCTCCTTACTTTAAAAGATACCTACAACACATTCTTCCTGGGACAAGTTGTTGCTCTAGTTTTCATCCATCTCAAGCAAAATTAAATACAAGATTTTTTTTTACAGAGAACAATGACAAAGTATATGTATCTCACACATATACCTATTTAGAGGACAATAGTACTAACACTTATGATTCTTTAAATTCTCCACTGAAAGCAGTATGATACAAATACTTTCAAATCTTGTGAAATAGCTTCAAAATTTTGCTCAGATAATAGTAAGCTACTATTACAAACTTACTTGTTATGACAGCAGGAAGTTCTCATGACAGACTGCTTGTCTTACTTTTGGACAGACCAAACTGTATCCATTTGAAAAATAAACTACTATGTCTTTTCTTCTGATTTTTACAAGATTTCTGTGGAACTTGTGAATCAGGAGCAGTGACAAGTCTTTCCTACACTGGAAAATCAGTGTTCAGATACAGTTGTTGTATAGGTGAAATGGAGTTTCTGCAAAGATTGCCTCTGGAAAAATCTTGTGTCATTTTTCTGGTCAATGTCCTTTACTTCCACTTGACAGATCAAGCAGTTTTAGGAAGGACTCCAAATCTGACAGTTTTGCACTCGATTTCACACTGACAGCTACAGTGTACCAACTGTTGAGGCTACTTGGGTGTCAACCACTTCTCCTGATCCTCGTGGTTATTCTGTAAGATAGGAGAGAGGTCACTTCTGTTTGGCTTTATCACGTGTTAAAACACAAGCAAACAATAATTCTTTCAGAAAAAGGCCACAGCCTAAAACTGAAATGTAGGCTGAACTACTTGGTTTATAATTAATAATTCCATTTGAAATTGCCTTGTTAAACTGTTTGGTAGGACTGTCATTCCATCACACACATAGTTTCTCTTTTGCTCATCCTTTGCAGTCTTTCCTGAGGATTTTTATTTTGTCTAACATACGAATATATGAAGGTGTGTAAAGTGGAAGGCTGCTACTCTCCAAGCCCTCTGAACAAGGGCCTATAGCCAATTGGTACTGGTAGCAGGATGCAGACACACTCTTTGCCTGCTTGTCATGGGCATGTGCTAGGACCCTGCTTACCCCCTCCCCAAACCAGAAAAACCTCTATTTTTGCAAACCTTGCATGCCAAATGAAGTAAAGCTTTCAATTGAATTTAAGAGCTTCTTACCTGTAGAAAAATAATTTGTTCCAAGGGATGCAGGTTCAGTGTCCTGACAGAAGTAATTTTTGGACTGACAAAAAAGAGCTCCAACACACACCTCAGATCTTTGATAGGATGTCAAGTACCTGAGGCCTCTCTGCACTATGCTTCTGTCTCAACAACATATTCCAGCAGTGACTTCAGAAAACCTTCCTCCTCAGCTGGAAACACCCAAAGTCCTTTTGTAATATAGACAAAAAAATTCACAGGAGCTCCTTACCCTGGTTGTTCATCAGACCATCTCAACCCCTCCACAGACTTTTCGCAAAGCTCCTGGGTTCCTTGTCCAGCCCTGTTTCTGAACAGATTTGAAGAAAGAGCTTTTCCAACCTTTTTTTTCCTTTTTTTTTTTTTTTTTTTTTTTTTTTTTTAAACCAGAGCCATTCACAAAATAGGCTTTCCTTGCTGTTAAAAGAATATTCTACTTAGATCACTGGACAGACTTCCTGACATCCTAGGCACAGCTAAACTTTACATTTTCCTCTACATAGTCTTTGTGAAAAAAAGCTAACACATTTTACTTCAAAACTAATGGAACAGTGCTAGGGCCAAATCTTTCTCTTAAAAGGCCAATATAATCTATTTCACAGGGCTATGACAAATTACTGAAATAAGATTTATTACTAATGTTTAACACAGAAACTTGCCCAGGACCTAACTCAAGGGAGTGTCATTTGCCCATGACATTAATTAGAACTACTTTACCTCACAAAGAACAATCAGAAGTAAATTTACCTTATATATCCTTTGAATATATGGCTTCCAGCATAATCTTTGAAGCAGCATAATATAAAGCTTATGCAAACTGGACACGATAGGAAGCAAGAAAGAGACTCTTTACTTATAAGCATGTAATAGGTGTAGCTATTGAGTGTGTGATTTGAATTTCAGAAGAAAAAACTCAGTCAACTCAAAGAAGCAAAATGCACATAACGTTTGAATTGGAGAAAGATATATAAAATTCCTTTTCCTTTTGAAATTTCCCCAAACACGAACTCCTCTCTGCTGAAGAGTAGCCACCATGGTAATACCCAACAAAGACCAAGTGGAAAATTATCAGTGGAGAACAAAAGGAAGAGCTCCTAAGAACACACACGCGACCTTGACTCTGCCTGTGGCTTGTGGCACACAGCTGCTAGGTGTGATTGTTGTCGAGAGAGGAAACAGAGTTGTGCACTGTCCTGAGGGAATCTGTGTGCTGTTTGTATGTGGTGCTGAAAGGCAAGAGGGTGAAGTACAGCTAGTACAGTGCTGGGGAGGATGTAAAATGATTGAAGATGTGTGTTCTCATGTGTGTAATAGCCTCGGTTGGGTTGAGGGGCTGGGTGGGGGGAGGGAAAGAATTAAGGAATAGGAACGCATTCTTAATGGATTCTTTATTTTCTTCTCAGCAATCAACAGCTCTTGGCTTTATATCAATTTATCTGTCTGCTCTGTCACTCTTTTGGTTGATGGTCATCAACCTTGGAAACTTCTGTGTGAGTTGCTACTAATGAATAACAATGAGTTGAAAACACTGGTGCTTAATACTTACTTATATCTGTCTTTAAAAAAAGTGCATTTTTTGCAGTTGTTACCAGGCTGACATATTTCAATAAAAGCTGTTTCCTAGCCACCCTTTTAGATTTTCCCTGTGACTGTGGTCTCCTTAGGAATGGCCACATGAATTATTTTAAAGACCAAGTGTGAAGTTTGGTTGGTCTAATGGCACTTGTGTTTTTTCCATGCCATCAGAGCAACTTCCATGTAATGGTCACATT